>JAXCLQ010000009.1:1024945-1039990 GCA_035584115.1 Cedrela odorata
ATTTTCTATTAAAATTCCCATTGTTTTGCTTCTCTCTTTGCATATATTTATAATTGAAGTATTAAACATATCACACCATTTTTACGAAAGTTATTTAGTTTATCCTCTAATTTGAAAGCTTTTTGATCTTCTTTTACATAGAAAATCATCATCGTTTATTGACCTATCGAAATGGCTTGTAATTCTCTCCAATCTTTCTGAGATGAAGAAGCTTTGAACACCTTTGAGTGTTCGTAAAACCCTAACTTCTGCTGTGAATATTGCCTTGACGGGTCTGTGGTCTGACAACTTTGATTCACCTCTGACATAAACATGTTGCTTTAATCCCTTCCCGTACCAAATTATGCGATCACACCTGATCGCAACAAGAAATTTAATGAGAATTATTCCAAATAAATATTCTTCGAACAGTAGTTTAAATTATAAAGACGATGATTTAAACGAGTTCCATACCATGCAGGAGCACGTAGCTTTTTGCCTTTTTTGCCAGGAACACATCCGTAGTATACATCCGAATTTGGAAAATATTTGTAAGTTGGAGCAAATTTGATTGCTTCTTCTTTCCAACCTTGAAATTGTTGACTATTCATCAGCTCTGTCCTTAGCTTCATTCAAAACAAAGTGTAATGCAGAGTTAGAAAAAGGAAGATCAATTAATCTCAAATGAATAATTAATTAATTACCTGATCATTTTCAAGCAAAGCATTCCATTCTTGTCTTTCCACCAATAATCTTGTTGTTTCTTCCGGTAGAGAAATTCTATAATTTAAATCTCCAAGCAAAACTATCCGTCTGCGATCAATTAATAAATTAATTAGCTGATATCATCAAAATATTTAACTTAAATCATCTTAATTTGTTGCTTATAATGACGAAAGACGGTTTACGAGTAATTTAGAGCTTGAAGCAATCTTTAACTTTTTGATTAAGAAGTCAACTTGCTTAATTTAACTGGTTATTGTAGCAAAATGACTGTTTGCTACTACAAATATAAACCTTGTTCAGTTTGGTATATCTACCGATTTGTGAACCCAAGGTATTATAAAACTGTTAATGGACAACTACCCAAATTAAAAAGTATATATACAAAATTAAGGTCTCTGAAAAAATAATTTTTATAAATTTGGCGGCCTCAAACGATAACGACAAGATCCCAAGTTGGAAATAAGCAATAATAGTGTATATTAGTCTCTTAGTTTATTATCTTTTCCATGTCTTATTTTCAGGAATTGTAGAGAATCAAACTTGGTTATAAGCTTAATTAAGTTGACAAAAACAGATTGGTTTGGACTATTTCAACAAAATTAATCAAACTTTACGTACTCATGATCTAGAATATTTCTCGGCAAATTTAGCAAAGAGCCTCTAGGAAAGCTTGTTCGAGAAAATATTTCAGCAACATCTGAGTTTCTAAATTTCTCATCCCCTTCTTTACCCCCTGAAGCTAAATGACTGCACACAAAGCAGAAGCTTGTTTCATGTAACTGAAATCTAACTGACACAGACCCCTGCAATGCAAACCAAAATTTTACAATGAAATAATAAGAAAAAAAAACCAGCCATAAAATTTGGATGTAATCCACAAATTATTGATATCGTGTGTGTGTGTGTGTATTAAGTTAGATGTATTTTTATATACGTAGAGGATTTGTTCTGAAAATATCGATAGATTCTTGCTCGAATAAGAGATAAACAAATTATATGTAGCTAACAATTATTAATTTGTCAACAAGATATCTTCTTATATAGATATATAAATATGAAAGGTTTTGATCAGTTACCTTATTTCCCAGGCAGCCCATTATGCCACAGCCAACGCATGAAACGCTGGGATGCCGGATATATGGACGAAGATCGCTGCGAATCCAAACAGATATCAGTATTCCAACCATCTGCTTGCTTATAATACACCGGAAATCTGGAGAAATGCTGCGTTCTATAGACTTTCCCTGTTTGCTGAGAGAGTGATTTTGCAATTCTCCAAGTCTTTGATTTTGTTTTTTGTCACCGTGGTGTGCTTTTTTGTTCAAAACTTCTCTAATCAAGGAATTCCATTTCTTGAAAATCTTATTGTTCTCCGATCCTAAAACATTCGACGCTCGTAGAGGCACAATTTCCTGAAATCTGTCAAGAAAATATATATATACACACACACACACACACACATAAGACTTATGCGTATGATCACTTGTCAAAGTCAATCTTTTGTAATAAATTTTCACTGTTGATATTTGTTTTTGATTTACCCTAAAACATAAATGTCACAAAAGTTGTTGCTTATATCTAGCCAATCTTCCATATCAGTGTCTTCGTTTGGTACAACCCCACCAACGTTCCATGTACTAACAAAAACCCTTAACAAGAAAAAATATAAAAAAAGAAGAAAACATAAGCAAAAATAAGTAAACATATATTTATGAAGAAATGATTTTGGGAAAATTAAAGAAACATGCGTGCATTTAATTTTTTTCTTACTTGTAATTGTGTGTCTCCTTATGATCATGATTGAATAGAGTCTCATGGCTCAAGGTTTGATCTTCTAAGCTTGGGATTTCCAGCAAATTTTCTTCATTGCAAGGAAAATCTGCCCCAAAGTTGTTGCTTCCCAATGTATTTCTTAGGATTTTATTGGCTAGCAATCGAGGCCACATGACCTGAAAACACCAAAAAAATGATATGCGCATACAATCCGAAGAGAATAGAAATCAATAGTAAGAAGATTATCCGATTTCTGAAGGAACTAAGTCCTTACTTCTCCGTGGTTTCCAAGCATAGAGAGATAGGGAGAAACGAGAAGAGTGATAATCCTGATAGAAAATAAGAGAAGAAAGGGTTCAAAAGAGAATGCCAAAACAGATAAAAAGAATAATAATGGCAGCAGAGATCACGCTGAGGAAACCAGAGAGAGACCTCTGCAAGTTGGGAAAGGAATAGGATCATCTATTAAGAGTGACGTGAATGATGATGTACATGATTGCCAAATTACTTACAATAATTTCAAATTAACTCTGTAAATTATGAGAGAGATAGAGAGGAAGAGGAGAAAACATTGGTCTTTTCTGCAGGCTTAAACTTTTTATAGATTAATTCATCATATGTTGAAGTGCAAGTGGAGAGGGTGGTTCATCAGATATGATATAATACTATATTACTGTTGTACTAAACAATATTAAACTATGATTTTGCTGATGTGTCAACAGATTACTGGCTAAGTCACTTGGTCTAGAAGGACCATATAGCTTAATTTTTTAATTGAATTTTCCGTGTAATCTTTTGCCCAAAAAGATAGAATGTTCTTTCCTCCCAATAGTTTTATTCCATGTCAGCAAATTAAAATAATGTATATATAAATTTAACACCTAGGTTTCTTTTCCACTTAAGGATTGCCTTTCCGGGCTTTCTCCTTCAAATTTCTTTTTAACACTGGCCTCTTTGCCCTTATGTGTAGGAGTTCAAATCTCTTCAAGTGGTAACTGAAGGTAAATTTTTTTTTATTAATTCAGAAATAAAAATTATCCATTTTGGACACTGATATTCGGGCTATACCTTACATGCATCTATCTAATTCTTGGTAAATTTTGACATAAAAATTCTTCATATTGAATATTGATTTTCGGACTACACTACTATGCATGCACTACCTATCAAAACTTTTCGATAAATCCGACTAAAATATCATAAAAAATAAAAATAAAAATCATTTTTTATGAGAAAAGAAAAAAAGGAAAATGCTTGGAAAGAAAAGAGATTTGATGGCGCTGACCGTAAACATTCTACACAGCCTGTACGTCTAGAATTTGTAGATTGGCAAGTATGCAAAATTCAAGAATTAACAAGATATGATTGTTGCAATAGATTCAACAACTATTGCTAAGAATCTTCTGTTAACCAAAGAGAATTTTCCGAAATATTTTAGCATCTTAAACATTTTGAATAAGGAATCTTTTTTGGTTTTTGGATATAACTGAGCGTATTCTGGCTTGGAGCAAGTCAGCCTGGAGGCCAAGAGATGCCGGCACAAGTTGGTTAATATGCCAAATAATTAAGCACAATTTTTTTTTTTAAAAATAAAAATGAAATGGTCCCTTACTCGTAAGTTCTGTCGTGTAAAGGATATCATTAAAAATAGCATGTGACCTTGGAATAGTATCTAACCTAACCACCCTTGAAAAAGTTTTCAATTCCATAAATTAATACATTGTTTTTGCTATCCCACGAGCTACCACATTACCATACACTAGCTTAACATAAAACATTAAAAAAAAAACATTAAAAAAAAACATTGGTATTTGGACTATCTTATTCTTAAAATAATACACTTAACTTTTCTATATTGTAAAATTGTTTAGAAAGTATTATATAAATGTTGCAAATGGGTTGGATTTGATATGCATTAATGGGATACTATATAAACCAAATCATGAAAAGATTACTTTTGTGGATGGTGACTCCAGCTTTGCCAATGAAAATCTCCACCAATTCCTTTGGTTGATCTCAAAATTACCTAGGAATGATACTATCAAGATATTACAGTTTTAATTATTATTATTATAAGTTTTGTACATATTAACAAACGTGACATTTGGGATCCGCCTGGTATAGTTTTCTTTATAAAATTTCTTATAGTAGATTTTTTTATAAGTAAAACTTGAATAAGTAGAGTTTTTGATAAAAATAAAATAAAAAAATAAATTATGAATCATTTAGTTGTCATAAAGTTCTTCTAATAAAAATTGTGTAATTACTTTAACAAATAATTTTTGTTTTAAAAAATTATATTATAAGAGAAATAAAGTAAATTTTTTAAAATAAAATAAGAATATTTTAGACAATTTAAAATAAAAAACAATATCAAATAAAAACTTATTAATTAAATGACACAATTTTTTTATATAACTTTAAGAATTATAATATGCACCTTTATATTGATGAATAACATATTTGTCACGTCTCAGAATTCTTAGAATGTGACTGATAGAAAACAATAATAACTTGTCTCCCTCAACCTCATATTACTACACAACCTTAGTACATAAACTTCTTAACATGTTATATAAAAATTAATCAAATATATATGGGACTTCACCCAAATTAATACATAATTATAATGCATAAAAATGGACTTAGTTAATCAGAAATTGCTAAAGAATTCTATGCCCATGACATTATTAGTATATGTCTTAGAACCTATTCGTGTTGTCAGGTTCAGGAATATGAATCTTGTATTATCTTATATTATCAATAAAAGAAGAGTTTTTTATTCACATATGTAGGCTAATTTTTTTTTTTTATTGAATCATGCTATATAATAAAGTATGTATGTGAATTGTCTAGATAATTTATTTAATAGTTAAATGAATTATCAAAGTTGTTCTCTACAGATGTGATATTGATTGGATAGTCATATCACATAGTATGCATACTAGATGTTGCTGATGAATATTGTGAGATGATATTAGTACGGATGACAATGAGAATCGTGTCATAAGGGCATTAGTATGGAGAAATAGTTAGAATTATTTTTCGAACATAAATAAATAATGATAAATTACATGGTATGCATGTAGTTAATGATTTATCATTAGATTGTAGTAGTATGCAAAGTGATCTTTTGACTTGAGATATCAGAGTTGGAGTTCAAATGGATACGTATAGTTCATATGGTGTATATGTATTAGACTAACCATGTCGTGTATAAAAGCTAATTTGGTTATGCATTATTTATATCAATTTTTGGATAATGATTAAGATGAGATTCGTTGGCTCGATAATTAAAGTAAGAGTTTCGCTGATTCTCGCTGTGTCGAGTTCTCAGACGAATGTCAATAAATGTCTAAAACTAAAAGTCTCTGGTCAGAATAGAATTTAAAAAACCTACACAAAGAGTTCGTGTTAGAGAGTTCAAGACATATTGATCGACATTTCGTAGAAAAATTGATATTATAATTTTGACATCAATGAACTCTTTATAATAGCCCTGGCCCAACAACCGAGTAGATATTGTCCGCTTTTAGCATATAGCTTGTTACGGGTTTGCTCTTGGGCTTTGCAATCTAAAACATGTCTACTATATAATCTATAGCCTAAACTCACCCGTTAGCGATATGGAATATGACATTCTACCCCTTTTTGGACCTCACGTCCTCGTGAGAGGGCTATAATAGATATTTCATAGAATAGAAAACATATCACAGAACATCCACATATTGGGTCGTAAGTTGGCTCTAATACCAAACTATAACAGCCTAGGCCCAACAACTAAGTAGATATTGTCTGCTTTGGGCACACAGCCCGTTACAAGTTTGCTCTTAAGCTTTACAACCCAAAACGCATTTACTAAATTAAGAGGACTCAAGCTATATAACCTATAGCCTAGACTCACCTGCTAGCAATATGGGATATGGAATTATGTAATAGCTCGGGCCCAACAACTAAGTAGATATTGTCCGCTTTGGGCACATAGCCCGTCACAGGTTTGCTCTTAGACTTTGCAACTCAAAACACGTCTATTGAGTTAGGAGAACCCAAACTATATAACCTATAGTCCAGACTCACTCATTAGCGATGTGGGATGTGACATTCTTAATGATATCATAAGAAAAATTAATGATATCAAACATAAATATATGATATGTTTTTGATAATAACTAAATTAAATATGTTTTAAATTTATCTCAAAATCTTGTGTGAATATGTTTGAATTTATTTTTTAACAAATCTCTGTCCAAGTATATTAAAAAGCCTACAGATAAATACTCAGAGACCAACAGATCGATATACGAGTAAACAGATCGATACAAGTTCAATAACAGATTGATACATCAAGAAGGATCGATACAAAGAAATAAGGATATTGATATTTGCTGAGACAGTAGCTTCTGATGAAATCATCAATGCAGCTAGATCGATACATGGAGATCAACAGATCAATACATGAAAATTTCAGAGAGTTGCAAAATAATTAAAGAGGCAACTAGTTCGATACATGGAAATTTCAGAGAGTTATATCATAAATAGGGATTTCATATCAAAATCATATACATAATTATAATCATGAACATAATTATAAACATTATATAAGAAAAATATAAATAAATAAATAAAGTATAAGTATTCCACTCACAAGTATTGTTGTCACTATTTGAATGACGTCGGGATCATTGGGGACTAGACTGTCTTTTCCTCGAGTATTTATAACGCGATATTACCAAATATTATTAAAGGAGTCGAAATAATAACATTTACAAATTAATGCATACAAATACTAAATGTGCTCGAATATATCTTGAAATTAAGCCTATATAACTAACATTACTCATGATTTGATAAAATTTAATTCGGATTAAGCGAACATAGCTACGATACAGAAGGCCTAACTTAATATTCATGACAGGATTACACAAAATAACCATATTGATAGCTTTTTTGTAAACTCATCCTAAAAGTTATGAAGCTGAATTTTGGATATGTCATATCTCTGTGTGTCTAATTTCTATAGCCTCATACGGTGCATCATTTAAAGTTCTGTAACTCAACTTATGTCTACATGAATGGATACTATTCCAGCGAACCTCAGTTTTGGGTATAACATGATTAAAACTATTCATAATACTTCAATCATCATAAATAAGTATTAGAAATGTTATTAAATACACAATTGCTTCTATTGTACTAGAATCTCCAATTTAATCTTTATCATCATCTTTAATATACACAACATCAACCCATAAACCAATATCTTAACTGAACCCTAACATAAAATTTTAAGTTCACAGTATAATAAATAAATCAACACAAAATTTTATAAACCAAAATTCATAAATTAAACTCACCTATTTTCTCTTTTCCTTTCTTCCTTTTTCCTCTTTAGCCGTTTCCTCCTTCTCCATTCTTCTTCTCACGGTTTCATCTCTTCCTTTCTTAAATTGAAAATCAACATTTTAATTATTGAATAATGCATTAATTTAATCAATAGCCTATATTAAAACTTGAAATCCAATAGCTAAGATTTTGCTAACTTACTTCTATTTTACTTGACTAAAAATAAATCAAATCATTTAATTTAATATATGGCCAAAATTAAGTCAACACATTGAGCAAATAGAGAGCTATGATTGAAAGTAGATGGATGGCTAGGATTTTAAAAAAATAAATAGGCTTGCATTTGAAGAAAATAAATGGACTTAAATTCTATATTTAGGCCTAAGCATAGTTTATAGGATAAATCTATATTCTTAGACCTAAAACATAACTTATGAGCTTAAACACATCATTGGACTTAAATTTTACTTATACACTTGAATCTACTCAATTTTAATTTTGCTCGATTCTCACAATGCCTACAAAAGCATGAGATATTAAAGTATTACTTAAATTTAGGATAATATTTAAGAAATATAGTATAATAACGATATAATTGTTCATATAACTGTTCTTTGAGTTGCATTTAAGACTTTATATAACTTGATATTATTATAGGGGCAAAATATATTCTTAACGGCTGTGAATTAAAGAAAATGTTAGTTTAAGTACTCAATTCATGTGATATTTTCAATTAATGCAATTCTAATAAACTATAATATGTAGCTAATATGTATTTTTTGGTAAGATCACAAAGACTTCTTTATATATATAAATTAAAATCTCAAATTAATCTGTTAGAAAAATCGATCAAAAAAATAATATGACTCTCATTTACGTAAGACAAGTTATTGGACTAAAGGAATTAGATCAGTTTCCTAGAAAAAATTATTGCTAAAGAAAATTATGGAAATAGTAGGAACGAGGCATTGAAAGCCTAAACAAATCCGTCGTTAAAATGTCAATTGGCGTTTGATATGAACTTCATGTTTGACTGAAATTCATTTCACTCAAAAAATGAGGATGCTAACAAATTTCTAATTGAATTTTGAAGGTATCATTTACTATGTTGAGGAAGGAAAAAAAGCCAATCGCCCCCTAATTTTTGTTAATATTTCATTATGCCTCTAATTTTTTGAAAATGCCTAAAACTCTCTTGACGTTACCATTATTTTGTTTATTGCCAAACTTTTTGTAGTTCTCCAATTATCACGTAAGTCAAAATTTTTTTAAAAAAATCAAAATAGTGAGTACGGATTTAGTTTTTTTTTTTTTTTGGTAATATTAATAACAGATAATTAGATTATTATAACATATTTTAGGAGTATTTCAATCACTCAATTTATTTTTCGTCCTCAAGAAAATAGCTTAATTGATTTGGACTAACTTTAAAAACAAAAGTTTAAGGTGACGTTAACTTTGGAGGAGAAATTAATTTAAATTTATTTGTGAATGAAGTAGATAAAATGAAATATTGGAAAATAAAAATTCACACTCAATTATAAGTTTTTTTTTTGGGATACTTGTTTACAAGATCGTTGAACAAATCCCAAATCAACAAATTAATAATCTCTAAATTTCTTTTTCATCTAATATATACATTCTATTTTATATATTAAATCATGAAACATATATTAGCTTAAAATTTTGACTTAAAATTATGATACAAAATTTAAGCCATTGATCCTATGAATTAAAGCATATAGAGAATTGATAGGTTGACAACATTAAATAATTTTTTTTTAAACTTTAGACTTCAATAATTAAGTTGTATGAATCAATAAATTAAATTTTGTATTAAAATTTGAGTAAACAAATTTAAATTAAAAGATTATTACACTATTGTATAAAAAAAACTCCTACTGTTTTGTTAAATAAGAGTGACATGATGAAAACCATTGAATTGATATAGTGATTCTTAAATTATTGCCTTTTATAAAATTAACTTGATGATATCAACTCAAAAGATAATAATTTGACTGTCGTTATATCTCATTATGTCACAATCATTTGGTAAAAATAAGGAAATTCTTATAAGAGAATGATCAAACATGTTATATATTAGGAAACTTTTCGCCATCTTTTTGTATATATTATCGGATACTCTAGAATAACGATGAGGTAATGCACATCAAATAGTCTATAACAGAATCCGACTATTAGTACATATAATGACCCATCTATATTGTTAATGTTAAAATATGCTGGTTTCGTGGCATATTTAGTTTGCCTTAGTTTGTTGGTTAGATTTTTCGTAATAACTATGAAGGCCGTCGAGAAGCCATCTGTGCATTAAAACTAATTCAAGTATTTACATCTTTGATGAGGGTTGTAACTAAGTTACAATATGTAGCCAAAAATAAACAAAGTTTTGACCAACCGTTTGAGGCATTAAACGAATACAGGCTTTCAAACCCCGTGCAGCATCGTGTATATATGTGTGTGTGTGTGTGTGTGTGTGTGTGTGTGTGTGTGAATGTTTAAGAGAATCACCACCACCAACACATATAAGTCAATTGAAAAATACGGCATTCCTCCTTGAGAAGCAGTCTCCTACTTACAATATTTTGTTAACACTTTTCGTAATTAATTTATCGATCTCTACCGCAGTGGCAGCTAGAAAGCTACTGCAAAACGGAACATTTCCCGCACTTATAGCGTTTGGAGATTCAATCCTTGATACAGGCAACAACAACAATCTCGTTTCGGCAACAAAGTGTAATTTCCCTCCTTATGGAATAGATTTCATAGGAGGAAAACCTACGGGAAGATTTTGCGATGGGAGAATTCTCACTGACTTTATAGGTAATGCATGCATGATATTGATAATCAAAAACATCTACAGAGGTCTCAATCAAATATTTATTCATAAATTTTTTTTCCTCTTCTCTACAGCTGAAGGTTTAGGAATTAAAGAGACTATGCCGGCGTATCTTGACCCAAATTTGCAAATTAAAGATCTCCTAACCGGCGTATGCTTTGCTTCCGGTGGTTCAGGATTGGGCCCTATAACTTCTAGTTTACAGGTGCTTATTCAACTTCAAATTATACTTTGTTTATGGAATTCTCTACAATTGATCATTAATCATTCGAATTGTCTAGTGTATTCTTAATGGTACATTCTAATGAACTAGATTTTCTGATCATGTTACCAAAATCAGTCAGCAGTATCGATGCCAGCTCAATTCAATTACTTCAAAGAGTACTTGGGAAAACTTAAAGGGGTTGTTGGAGAAGAGAAAGCGAACAACATCATATCGAACAGCCTGTTTCTATTGTCACTGGGGAATAACGACATTGCAATCACCTATTTTAGCACTCCTTCCAGAGCTTCCCAATATAGTGTTGCTTCGTACACTTCTCAATTGGTTAGCTGGACTTCCACTTTCATCAAGGATTTATACGGACTTGGGGTACGAAAGATTGCTGTTTTAAGTAAATTACCACTGGGTTGCCTACCAGCAGTAAGAAGTACTGTACAAGGTGGAGTATTGGGAATTTGTGGAGATAATGCAAATGAAGCAGCACAGTTGTTCAATTCCAAGTTATCGTTCGAGGTTAACAATCTCACCAGCTCCCTTCCCAAAGCTAAGATACTCTATCTCGATATCTACAATCCTTTGTTTGATCTAATCAAGAATCCAGCCAGATCAGGTAATTATATTATATCCACAAAATCAGTTGAGCTATTATTCTCTTGGCTCTGCAACTTGAGCACTAAATATTATGTTCTTATTGTTTGATACATATATAATTTCAGGCTTCAATGTGACAGACAAAGGATGTTGCGGTGTAGGATAATAGAGGAAGGGCCACTTTGTATTCAGTTTAATCCAATAACGTGTGGTAATGTGTCTCAGTATGCATTCTGGGACTATGCCCATCCTCCTCGCTTCTCCAATCCTGCAGAATCTGAAAAACAACTTCTCTTAATATTTATTTTCAGAATCTGATGATATTTTTATTCTATTAATTGTTAAATTAATTTGTAATGATTTCATATTTTTATTTCTGAAGAGTTGAATTCGGCCGGATTGTCATTTATTTAATTTTAATGTTGAATATTAAAAAATATAGGCTCTTTAATATTTATAATCTTGGGATATTAACATCTATTTAATTTAAATTTAATTTTTCAATTTTTAGCAGGCATGATATATATAAGTTTCTAAATGATAAATTAAAAAAAAAAAGAAAAAAATCAATTTTGTTGATTTAGCATTAGTTTGAGACTTTTGTATGTTAAAATATTTGATAAATATTTTATTTTATTTATTATTGGGGAAACCATTTGTGGAATAAGTAAAGTATAAAGAGTCCTAGGTCCTGGGTGAGTGATGCAGGACCCCTAAGATCTTGCAAGAAATAGAAGAAATTCCAATTCAGAGTTAACCTAGAGGGTCTTGACTATAAAATGACAGACTTTGGGCATAGTAGAGGCCGAAATCTCCATAGTTCAAACAAAAAGGTCTTGGGTTTGGTCATTAATTTTGAGGCATCTTCTATTTATGTCTATCTTGAATACAACATGATAGAGGTCTCAGATGCATAACCCAATCTAAAACTATCTCAAACAAAATAAAAAGGTTTTAAGTAAGAATTTCCTAATTCTCCCAATAGCTACGTATTGACGAAAAATTCATTTATTTTTTAATTTCTTTTTGAATCATTTCATAATAAGGATGTATGACTTCATAAATGTATTATGTAAGTAAGGATTATTCTATAATAAGGATTCATACCCTGGTAGATGTATTCTACAAGAAGGACTTAAAATCCCGCAACTTTTGAAAAATCGATGCTTATAAAGCTAATTTTCTGTGATTCCCGAAATCTAAATATATTTAGAATTATTATTTTCAAATTCTATAAAATTTTACTAAATTTGAAAGACTTAATATAAAGCGACATATAAAAGAAAGGCAAGTACAATTAGGTACGCATGAAAAAAAACTATGAACTAGACATAATAACCTAACTAGGTTTAAGCGAATATGGTATTTGTCATTTTTCTTTTCTTTCAAGTACCAAAAAATAAAATTTTAACTTAAGTATTGGAGGGTTTTCTACCACTGACTTTTATTCCTTTAGATTTCGTTGTGGTTTCAGGTGGAATAGCATTCAGACAAACAAAAAAAAATCAACGCTATTGTACAAAATCCCTAGAAAAAATTTGCTACATCAACAGTTATGATTATTAAGTATTACCTATTCACATAATTCTATTTGACTATGTGTAAATATATATTTATATATATATATATATATATATTTAAAAAAATGTAATTAAGGTTTGCTTATTCAAACACATGAGCAAACGAAGTTGCTGCAACAAATATAAGTAGTCTCTTTGTTGAAATAATGTGACTTTTAATCTTTAATATGTAGTTATAAAATTAATACAATATTTATTATCGATAAATTGTGAGAAAATACCATTGCCCTACTTACTTTTAGACTAATATTTCATTATTTTTTTCTTTTTTCTTTTTAAAATATCTCAATGCCTTTAATTGTTGAAAAGATTTCGTTAAAACTTTTTTTTTTTGTTTTTTTTTTGCTTCTTTATACTATCGCTCCTACAAATAATATAGTCCAAAATTTAACTAACTGATACGATTTAGGTAATGATTATATGGGAGGAAGAAATTTAGGTTACATTTCAAATTACTATTCCATCAAATGGTATAGGATATACAATACTTTATTTGTTTTTGTATTTGTGTTTAATATATCAAGAAGTTAGTATATATATTTTAATATTGTTTAATTTGAATATTAATCTATAGACTTTTCTTCTTAATCAAACTAGACAGTTTTAGCAAGTTAATTATATCTCATATGTTATACTAAAAAAAAACTTTAATTTACAGTTTTAATTAAATAATATATAACTAAATATATAATGATTTATAAGATATTTTAAACTTTTCTTATTATAAAATACATAATCAATATAGGTGAGAAAAATAGGGGATGGTTTCGGTTTCGGGTGGAACCGGAATATACCTTAAAAAATTTGGTTATTAAATTTTAGAATTGGACCATACCTTATATAATAGGTTTCAACCGATTTTAAGATATCATGTTTTGCTCACCCAATACATAAACAAGCTCTTTGTAAACCCCGTCCTTTAAACATAAGAGTAGAATGGTCAATTTATGACATCCACATTTGCACATGCATATATATGAGAAGTTGACACGCACTTAAGACTTAAGTGACTGAAGTTAACTCATAGAATGTGAATTAAATGAATCAAGTAAGTTGAAATTGACATATACGAGATTTTTGCATAATGCCCTATGCTGAAGCAATCGACAATCTTGTTAGCTGGTTAGCGAGCGGAGTCAAGGGCCAGCGCCTTTTCGGTCCGCCCCCAGAAAAAATTTTTATTATAAGTTTTATTTTGAGAAAATAGTAATTGCACAGTAAGTTCTGATATATGAGACTGAGTATCGATACATGTCCAAATATATCGATATGTTAAATAATGCACATCAATACTCACTGAACCGATCGATATCTATGAAGAAAGGTATCGATACCTTACAAATCAGAGACTTGGGAAAAAATTTCTGATTGACCAGATTAATATCTTATTCCAAAGTATCGATACATGGCAAAACAGAGAGTTCGATAATAATTACAAGAGGAACCAGATCGATACCTTATTCGAAGGTATCGATACATGGCAAAACAAAGAGTTTGAAAATAATTACAAAATGGACCAGATCGATACTTTATTCCAAGGTATCGATACATGGTAAAACAGAGAGTTTAAAAATATTTACAAAGCAAACCAGATCGATACCTTCATAAAAGGTATTGATACGTGGGAAAAATGAGGATCGATACATAAAGACAAATGAATCGATACTCAGGATTCAAGACAATTCCATAATCAAACTTTTATAAACAGATTAATACCCAATCCAAAGGGATCGATACCCAAACCAAAAGTATCAATACTTAAGCCAAAAGTATTGATATATGATGCAGATTTAGATAAAATACAACAGGCAAATTGGTCATTTCACTCATTTTTATAAATACTTGAGAGGAGAAAAATCATTTCAGTGTGTTTTCATTTATTTATTTCCCTTTCTCTCTCTAAAAATACGTTCCTCTCTCTATCTCTCTTTAGTTTTCAAGATCACTTCAAATCCTTTGTGGTTTTCACC
>JAXCLQ010000009.1:1086141-1202552 GCA_035584115.1 Cedrela odorata
ATATATATATATATATATATATAAGTTGATAAACGAAGTAACATTATTCTTACTGGCCATGGCACTTTTCTTCAACAAACTCATGCTTTTTTATGTCATCTTCGTTGGTAGTTCATGGCTGTGCTCCATTTTTTCCTTCGCTGAGCTTCAACGGTTCGATCACCGGATAAAACCAGACGGGTCTCTCAGCTTTCTGGTTGTCGGAGACTGGGGAAGAAGAGGACTATACAACCAGTCTCGGGTAGCTTTTCAGGTCTTAAAACTTTTCCTTCTCTAGTAGTTTGCATAATTCTTCTTGCCCATATACATGTCATGAAATAAATATATAATTTTGAAGAAATTTTCAAATGGTGATTTTCGTATATTACAAAATATGAATTTAAAATAATATAATACTTAAAGAGTTATATATCGTTATTTTAAAACTATTAACACCGTTATGGTCATATTAAAAAAAAAAAATCGTTCAAAGCAAATATTGTTAAAAATATTTGATAACAATTATCACGTCATTTATATTTAAAGTTTTACATATTGTTAATTTTTTTTTGTGACTTGTCATTAGAAAGACACCAACAAATATGATAATTAAATTTTATAAATATTTATGTAAAAATTAATTCTTAATTATCTAATAAAAATCTAAGGAACAATAGAACGGCATATGAAGAAAAGTTGTTGGAAAGGAAATGAGAAAGTGTAGTCACAACAAATGCGGGTTGCTTTCATTTCATATTATAACTATTAGAAAAAATTAAAACCAACTTTTTCTCATTTGAATGGTTGGTTTAACATTGAAGAATAATAAATTAATTGTTCGTCAAAGCAAACCAGGAATCGTTTAGATTTCAAAGACTGTTTAATATTCCATTGTTGATATGACAATGAAGGCCAATTTGATTGCTGGTATAATTCTGTGCATATTCCTTTTGCTTATTTCTCAAAGTTTATCCCCATCAATTTTACTCTAAGCATACCATATTCTCCTACACATAATTAATATCCTATTTTCTATCATTTTTCAAAAACTATATATATTTTTTTAATTTTAGAAAACTAAAAATAATAAAAATTTACTTGATATGATGTTGCAATAATTAAATTAAAAAAAAATTAGTGTTTAACTTTACAGTATGTTATAATGTAAATTCCTATACAAATTCTATTTATATAAATTGAATCATGTTTTATATTATTATTATTATACATTTCATATGATTTATTTTATTTTTTATTATTGTGAAAATATAAAACATATAACAATAATTTAACATTAAAAAGAAAAAAAAAAACATCTTACATGTAACAATGATATGATATTGTTATATCAATTTGTATATATAACAGCACTATTTTTTTTTCCCTTTATTATAGAATATGTTATAAATCACTTGTTAAAGTAAATAATAATATTTTGTCTGTAGATGGGATTAATCGGAGAGAGACTAGACATTGATTTTGTGATCTCAACTGGGGATAACTTTTATGAAGATGGATTAACAGGAGTCGATGATCCAGCATTCATGGATTCATTTACCAACATCTACACAGCTCCCAGTTTGCAAAAGCAATGGTACAATGGTAAAATCCCCAATTGCAATTACTTTTTATTTATTTATTTATTTGTTTCTAATAATTGAAACTGCAAGTAAATAATTATTAATTATTTTTTATTTTATAAATAATTTTACAGTTTTGGGAAACCATGATTATAGAGGAGATGTTGAGGCACAATTGAATCCTGTACTCACAAAAAAGGACCGTAGATGGCTTTGCCTGAGATCATTTATCCTCAATGCAGGTAAAATTCAAGTTCACTTTTATTTTTTTCATAAACTTAAGAAAGTAAATAAATAAAATAAACGTCTCATCGAGAGATAATGTGTTAATGTTGACAAACTTTTAATTTATACTAGAATATTTTGGTAAACACTCTGTTTATACTTGCTAGTTATTAGTAATTTTATCTGAAAGCAAAATGAAATTGAATGTTATCTATATCTTTTTGAAGATGATATATTGATTTTAACTTTTCAGAAATTGTGGAGTTTTTCTTCATGGACACAACTCCATTCGTAAACGAATACTTTGTAGACCCAGGAAACCACACCTATGATTGGATTGGTGTGTACCCACGCCAAGAATATCTTTCAAATCTCTTAGAGGTAACAAACACCAAATTCTTCTAAATTCAATTTATCAATAGAAATAATTTCAATTTAATTTGCAAAATTTGTAAATTTGTGTGTACAGGAAGTGAATGAAGCATTGAAGAAATCTAAAGCAAAATGGAAAATAGTAGTAGGTCACCATACAATCAAAAGTGCTGGACATCATGGTGTCACCAAAGAGCTCCTATTTCACCTTCTCCCTATGCTTGAGGTATAACAAAATCTATGTGAAATCTTTGAAATTTTTTAAAATTAAGATGCATAAACTAAAGAAGATGAACTTTGTTATTTTTTTTCAGGAAAATAATGTAGATATGTATGTGAATGGGCATGACCACTGCTTGGAGCATATTAACAGCAATGGCATTGAATTTTTAACAAGTGGTGGAGGGTCAAAGGCATGGAGAGGTGATATAAAGTGGTGGAGTCCAGAAGAATTGCAGCTCTACTACGATGGACAAGGTTTCATGTCACAGAAAATTACTCAATCTAAGGCTGATATTGTCTTCTATGATGTTTTTGGTAACATTTTGCACAAATGGTGCATCTCCAAAGAGCTGGATGAGGCAGCCTAATTTGAGAGAGCAATATTCATATTCTAGCTAGAACCGAGGGCCAGTTGTGGGAGAATTATATACAAGTTTGACAAATCAAACATTAGATGATGTGAATGACAATGCATATACAATGTAGAACTTGAAATTTGACAAACCTTACATTTATATAAAAATTAGTTTATATTTATGTAATATGGGAAATGGTTCATATTTCGTAAAAGATGTGGTTAACTCTCTTCTGCGTAATTCTTTCTTTTCCCTTTTCTGTTTTTTTTTTTCCTTCTCTTTTTGTTGAATTAAGAAAACTAATTAAGGTCTGATGCCACAGATAATCATGTAGGGAAAATTTGTTGAATTAAGAAAACTAAGAAAACTGTCACATAGACACCCTACACTTCAGCTTTTCCACCAACTTGCCTAAAGCAATTTGAAGCATATCTATTCAGTCATGATAGAATATACTGGCAATGCAAAAAAAAAAAAATTTAAAAATTAGTAACAAACTAAACACAGGTTAAACAGCTAACCTGATCCTGAAGTTCCTTCTCAAGGCCTGTCAAATTGGATGCTGAAAATTGATTGATGAGTTCTCCAGTATGGTAAACTATTTAGTATTTCTTTATGTAACTTTTGAATATAATCTTTCCATATTGTAACTTCAGCAGAAAAATTGGCCCAATTAAAAGAATGCTGATTATTCTCATTGACGGTCACAGCATGGAAGACTGCCTTCACCAATCGATGAATCCTTTACAAAAACAGATTTCAGGCTGCTAATTTTCTCTTGTTGCGATTGTGATTAGAGTAGCACTAATGCCTTGCCAGCTTCTCTTTCAACTTTCAAAATTGGGAATTTGGAGGCTTTCCAATGGAAAAACTGGACTACCTATTAGCATAACAAATTGATTTAGGTCACCAATGCCATTATCTGTAGTTGATACACTTTTGGGAAGAGTAATGCAACAGCAGTTACTATGAGAACATCTATGGATGGATGTTAAGCAGTGCTACACAGAACACTGTCATCAATGTTATGTGATTAAATATTTCTGAAGGAATCTGAACAGAAAAAATCTTGCAATAAAAGAAGAGCACAGAATTCGTTGGTCCTCATACTACGTGTGAAAGAAAGCTTCAGTGACTTCACCGTGCACTTAATACAATCCTCAACATGAAAAAATAGAGTAGAAATATAACTTTTTCGAATTTCTATAACTATGCACATTTGTTCTTTAATCCTTATAAGAGAGCAGTAATGGTCAATCAGACCATGCAGCTCCTAACCTGGAGTTTTAAATACTAAATCTATATCTAGAAGGAGGAGGAGAAAAGAGAACCAAAATGAGGAGAATATGTACAACATAACTTTTGAAATGCTCTAACATAAAGACTAGATAAAACACACAGGTCCCCTTTATAGGGCTTCAAGTCAATATATATGCATATCCAATCATTTTATTGCGAACAAAATTTTTAAAGGGTCAACAGCAAAATACCTGAAGTGCGTGCTAAATGTTACACCTCATCTTCCCCAGCTAAGCGCAATGGCTCTATCAGTAGCTCAGAGGAATCTGAGAAGCTGCTTATTTTCTAGAATAATAAATATCATAACCAAGAACATTCATTCTTGCACAGCATATGTTACATCCCAATCCATCATGAGAAGCTTGGTTGGGAGCAATGCAAACCAATACATATTACTGGACGCTGGTAAAGGTAGGCACAACTCAGAGTAGAAGGTTTTATGAAAGAAGGGAAATAATTTTAGCATCTTCAACATGGGAACTATCACGACTGAGCCATAAGGTAAGTATTAGTCTCTCCCCTAGTGTTACCTGAAAATAAACAGGCCCCAAAATTCCATGAGATTCATCAAATATCCAGTTAGAAACTAGATGGTCAAGACTACAGTTCAATCTGATATATAGAACAAAAAACATAGCCACTAATTTCGAAGAAATAATCAACAGTAATCAGTTTGTTTATTACATAAAAGTTTTCTTATGTACCCTTATTCAAGAAAGATACCAAACTCATTATGAGTCAACATTCTTCTAATAGTAACGAGTTGCGAACACCAATCAATACAGAATCAACCATGAATATCTGAGCACAAACATAAGAATTAAAAAAAAATTCGAAGAACTAAATTATGCAATTTTTGTCAAAATGCAGCACTAACGCATCATATGCTCCACAGTGCAAAGGATGTTGAAGCATTTGATACCAGCCACATGAGCAATCTTTAATCTAATAGGACGGAAGATAGTACCAAATGATGGGTGAAAAATTTTGCAGAAAAGAGAGACAAAAAGAGCATTAACCTCATCAACAGAATGTATATTGCAGCCGTCAGATGTGTACATCACAACGTCCTGGTAAAGAATAATTCAATGAGTATAAATCCAGTATCACTAGTAATTACATGAGAAGTTACCACTAGCTATGGCAATTAAAACAATTATGAGTTTCAACTATAGATTATTTAACAATTAAATGAAAATTTGGCATCAATGTGAAAATGTACACTTTTTTTTAACAGTATAAATTATCATACTTTATTGACATTTCAAGAACTCCCATATTAGCTTATCCTTATCATATTGTATCAACATGTCCACACAATATCAGGTAAAGGTTTATTTTGCATTTTTTCTTTCCTGAAAAATGACATTAAATATGCCTTACTCGAGATTATGAAGTAAAATGCAAACACTCTTTTAAATCGTCACTTCTATTTTATGTTACTGAATTGGAAAACCTTAAGAGACTATTTACTGACAGCACTTTCTCCGGCCAAGGGTGCAATAGATTTTGGTTCTCCATGCTGGAAGTTGAAAAGCCATCCTTCAAAATCCTTTCCATAACTATTCAAATATCAGACTACATTTTTAACAACAGAAACACAAAAACTGTATGCAGGCAGATCCCAGAATAAGAAGAATCTCACATACAAAGACAGATAACCAAGGAAAACTAGAGAAGGAGAAAATGGAGTAGGTTTATTGTTAAGGCAGTCTTATAGGATCGCCCGTCGATGAACACATTTCCTTATTACCCAATATCATACTCACTCCAGATTGAAATTATATCTAATGTATTAATCAGGGGGATCTCAATAATAGGAGGCACATCTCCAGTCTAACCAAAAATATATATCTGCTCTTTAGAAAAACTCACCATATCCCCTTTCAACAAATAGATTCACTATAAGGGCATTTCCCAACATCATTTTAGTATGAAGTTCACTTTGAACATCTCTAAAATATATATCATTATGATCCTTATTAACTAGCTGCTGCTAAGTAGTGTAATAGAAAAAATCCAAAGTTGTGAATTTTTTTTTTTATCTAATTATCTAATTATGACTCTGACCATATAACTTTATTTCAATAACAATTGCATCTTCCCATTAAATTTGAGCATTGTCCACATTGTCAATATATTACTACAAAATAATGTAATAATTACATCAATCCCACTCTGATTTTGTGACTCCTCAATTACAGTATTATGACAAAAATGATTGTTCAACAATATAAAAAAAAAAAAACCAATGATCCTACAAATCATCTCATTTCCATTCTTACTCTTACAACAACCAATAACATGGATATGTAGTAAAATGCATGTAATGTGTTTAATCTTCTTTAACTCTTAAAGTTTGTTCAAGTTCAAATCGGGTATTTAAACTATAATAAAATAATGGACTCCAATACTATGCTACAATATATGTTATTTTAAATAGATTGGGTATTTTATTTTTCCTTAATTTTTGGTTAGCTAATTGCATACGTATATCACACAAACATTTCTTTCATTTTTCCTTCTCAAGGTTTAAAATTTTGTTCTCTCCATTCCTTTGTGACAAGGATTAAAGCATAGAGTAAAATATCAATCTTCCTACATACATAGGCAGTGAAAATAATAGTGTGGTTTACGCCACAATAATATGCAGCAGTAAATATCTAAAAACGCTAATGCATCAGCAGTGAATTTTCTTGAAAATATATATATTTAAAAAAAAAAAAAAAAAAAACCTACCTGATTAAGCCAGTGAATTCAACAAGAAGCTCATACTCGCACCCAAAAAATACTTCCACCTTCTCCTTCAACCTCTCTGTCATTAAAATTAATCAATGAACAAGCAAAGCCAAAGATGATACTACTTTTAACTTGTTTTTTTTTTATCTGAAGAAAACAAAAGGAGAGAGAAGAAACCTCTCATGGAACAAAAGGGATGCTGAAATGAAAAGAATTACTGGCGATAAGATGAGAAAGAGTTGTACTGCAGCTTCTGTGTATGAAATCTAGTTCCTGCCCCAACAAACAAAATTTTAAATTTTTTTATGAAAAATTATCCCAATTCAACGAATTCATAAATCGTAATGATTCTGAGTTTCTGACTAACCGACTTTGCATTCTTCAATGCTAAGGAAGTTCTTACGCATGAGTCTGGGATGCACGCTGTCGCTATCCGCCGTTTTCATTTACACGCCAAAGACAGGGCTCTCCAAAAAAGTTTGCATCAAACTAGGTTTCGAGCTGGCCCAGCCCAAATAACGTCGGTCCATCTTAGTTCAGCAAGCTTTCAGGATGGGCCGATGAAAAAACTTTGTAAAAAAAAATGAATAATGATTATAATTATTAAAAATAATTTTAAAGTACCATAATTTTTAATTAATTCATCAATTATGTTTTGATAATAATAATAATAATAATAATAAAAGATAGTGTTTGTTACTTTATCTGAAATTTGAGTAGACTTAAGTGTTTGAATTTAAATGACAAGTTTGTCTTACTACTTATATTATCTGTTTTTTCAATTAGTTTTAAATAAATAAATAACAATTGAAACTAAGGCTTTGTTTAATATTATAGTAATTTTCACTTAACTTTGAAAATAAAAGTTTAAATATTTTTTGTAACACTAATTTTTAGTGGAATACACTCATTTTTATGTAAATATTTAATATTTAATACTTTTATTCCAAGTAATTATAGCTTAAAACTTGGTATGCCACAAAATCAAATGAAGTCTAATACTTTTATATTTGTATTTGTAAAATTTAAATGTTAAATAATAATAAAATATTTTTATAAAAATATGAATAAAATAATATTTATATGTACATATTAACAAAAATCATATTAATATGAATTTTGTAATAATTTATATTGCTGTAAAGTAATTTTTTTTTTAATTTGTCAAAACAACTCTTAATAGAATAATACCTTTAAATAGTGTAAGCAATCAAAAATTTTGAATTTTCATAACTAAAGCTAAGGAGGAGAGAGTCATTTATTTGTGACAAAAAAAAAAGTGATATATTATATATTGTAGGGATGTAAATAGGTTAATTAAATACGAATAAATTGAAGAAAATAATTTACTTTTTTACATTCACCGAAAAGGTAAAAAAAAATTGATCAACATGGAATTTAAACTTATGTTTGAGAGAAAAATGTTCATACATTGATAAAGGATACATAGATAATAGATAATAAAGAAATTCTTGGATAGCTTGTATCCCAAGAGTGAGTGGAAAATTCGATTTTCATTAAATATCTGGAGTTAAATAGGAGAAGTATATCATATTAATATTATATTATACCATGTTAATGTTATGTTTCTTGTGTTAAGTCTCATATTAAATGGAAAACGGGTTTATGAGGGTGAATCTAATCTTTTAGATTGAGGGCAAATGTTTAGTCTCTCACAAGTGATATTAAAATAAATATAGATTCTCATTTGTATATCGGCTTTTAAAATTTCTGTTGGGTGTTTCATATTGACAAATTTGGATCCCAAAATAGTGAAAAAAAAAAAAAAAAAAAGCTACTTGGTCAAGTATCTCATTTTTCATGAGTTTAAGAAAATAATGTTAATTTTAAGTGATTAGAGGAATGAAAATGTCACATGCCAAATAAAAATAAATAAATTAGCTTTAAATATACAAGAATATGTAAGCAAGAATATCAAACAAACTAGTATTTTAAGTTAATGAAAGTACTTATCCGTGACACTTGAATGATTCCCTACTTTCTTTCGGCGCCCCAACATAAAAATTAATAAATAAAACTTAAATATACCATTTTATTAGTAAGAGGTCTGAGGTGTGCTTTACATAGTTAATTCTTCAGCAACAAAAGTATAAATTAGACCATACCTATAAACATCACCTGGGATTGGAATCGTTTACCCTACCGGCCCTGGACAAAATCTGAGACTTGTCCTATACTTCCTTTCCAAATGGTTTCCGTTAATCAACTGCAATCCCAAGACGAGAAAAGGTGAATAATTGTCTCGAAACAAAAGCACTAACTATCCTCCATAAAGTGAATTTCGTATGAGCAAAAAGAGTTGTTTGAGCAACAAAACTTTTCCAAGGAGAAAGAAACAAAGAAAGAAGGGGTAATAGCTATAATTCGGAACTGAGGGGTAATAGCTATAATTCGGAACTGAGTTTTCCACCAAGTGTAAGAGTTGATATAACAAGTGAAATTTTTTTTTAAAAAAAAAATAGGGAACACAATGGATTGCTAAAAGAACTGATAAGTTCCTCCTCCCATTTGTCCCCCTTTGATAGTATGAAAATGTCAAAAGAAAAAAGTTCTGAATTCTGTCGTTCTTTATATTTGCTTCTAACTCATCATTACAATTCGCAGCCTACCCCCCCTCCCCTTTAAATTGCACTAGCTATCTTGTTTGCCACAGCATTATCACATTATCAACACTCTGATGTTGATAATGCTTCATCACAGCTTTTACACTCCTTCAATAATTCCATTGCAGTCTTGCTTTTGTGTTTTCCCATCCAATTTGTCCTTCGGAGAACCAATTGTATGATTATTACATATCCCTGAACCATTTTCTTTCTCTGTCTCCGCGTTCAAAGTCTTTGTTGGAGTAATTGATACTTGTTGAGGAGATGATGAACCGCCAGAAGCAGGTGGAGGAAGGAAAACTCGAGTGACAGGGACAGGAAGGCGAGGAGGAGGATGCCTTGGTGGAGCTGCAGTCCATCCAGTTGAACCAAATGGAATGGGAACTGGTGCAGAGAAAGGCATTGCTGGGGCAACTAGGGCGTTAACAAAAAGAGGTTGAACACCATTTGGTGGTGGAATTTGTGCCCGAATTGCTGGGGCTGACAATACTCCAGTCGTTAGAATCGGTACTAAATATTGGGGACTAGTACTAAATACTTAGGACTAGTACAATTTCGAATATGATTTGGAGAAGGTGTGCAATGGTCCTGTTTGTCCCGGAGCTATCAATAATTGAATCAAATCGAAAAAATTAATTTTAAACCGAAATTGATTTTTTTAGGGTAAATTTCAGTTGTAAAAAATTAAAAACCGATTTTTTTAAAGTTAGTTCCGGTTCTAAAAATTGTGAAATCGAAAACGAATCAAAGAACCGGCTTGATTTAAAAGTAAAAAAATTATTTTTCAAGTCAAATAAATTAAATCTCATTTCATTTTCAAATATAAACTCTTAATCATTGAACTATATGTATAAAGTTACACAATTTATTAAATAGAACACTCTTTATTCGTTGAATTACATAGAAAAAATTAATCAATGTATTTATAATATTTTATTTAACTTAATTTATCATTTTATTTGTATAATAATTTAATAAAATTGTGATATGTATATATTTATTTTAAAATTGTCAAACAAGTTAATAATTATAATAAATAAATATATACATAGTATAATATTATTAGATGTATAATTATACTATCATAAAAAAATCTTTTTTTAGTAATGTGTAATATTAATTCAAGTAATAATACAATATTTTTTTCAATAATTTATCGTATATCAATTATCTTTAATAACTTATTTCTCTTCTCTTCCATTTACTCAATTTTTTGTCATGTATACAATACTTTTATAATTTAATTTAATTGATTTTATTTTTAAAATTTTTTTTATAAAGTTAAATATGTTATCTCAAATGGCAACTCAAAAGGGAGGGTGAATTAGGCTAAGTAAAAATTTTAAAAACTTAAGGTTTAATGAAATGGAAATTTAAATATACAGCATAAAATAAAGAGTTGTAAGAAAGATGAAATGTAAACAGTGATTTATAGTAGTTCAGCAGTTTCAGCCTACGTTCATTCTCTTGATCTTGGATCCACACCTAGGTTTAACTATCTCATTGTTCTTTATGGGCAAGCGAAACACAATACAACTCATTCTTAAATGGTGAATAACAATCTTACACTTTCTTTTAAACGGGTGAAGAGAAACCCAACAATAATCAAAGATAATGTTTCTATTTTTCATTATCTAACAAGAGCTGATAATACAACAAATGTCACAATTAATTTTTCTCACACTAAATAAATGCAACAATGAAGTAGAGAGAGAAAGTAACGAATTTGCCTTTGAGATTTCACAATGTTTTGCTACAGTATGTCACTAACCTTTTTTGTTTGAAAAACTTCTTTATATACTTGTTGATAGGTAGAGAAGCGTGTGTCTGTAATGACTCTATTTTTACAATAAATGTTCACTTATCAGGTGAGCAAAAGTTACCGTTATAATTTAAAAATTCAGAAAGTGTCGATACTTTCTTCAAACCTATCGACATTTATTCCAATTTTGAATCTAAGTGTCGACCCTATCTCTCTATGTGTTGACCTCTTTAATGTGCTTACCTTTTTGTCTGTTCTTTGAATTTTTTTTTATAAAAAGTGTTGATACCTTTCATTAAAGTGTCAATACTTTTGTAGAGTGTCAATATCTTGCTTTACATGTGTCGATATGGTTTATTGTGTAATTTCTTTGCAACTCTCTAGAATTGAGTGTGTCAATACTTTTTCTTGATAGTGAACGATACTTAAACAAAGTGTCAATACTTGCTTCTCAAGTGTTGACCTAGTCTGACCCGTAATTTTGTTATAACTCTTTGGAATTGAGTGTGTCAATACTCTTTCTTAATAGTGTTGATACCATAACAAAGTGTTGATACTTTCTTCACGAGTGTCGACTTAGTCTAACTCGTAATTTTGTTGCAACTCTTTAGAATTGAATGTGTTGATACTCTTTTTTGATAGTGTCGTTATCTAAACAAAGTTTCGATACTTGCTTCTCGAGTATCGACCTAGTCTGACCTGTAATTTTGTTACAACTCTGTAGAATTGAATGTGTCGATACTCTTTTTTAATAATGTCGATACCTGAACAAAGTGTCGATACTTTCTTCTTGAGTGTCGACCTGGTCTGATCCTTAGTTTTGTTGCAACTCTTTGGAATTAAATGTGTCGATACTCTTTCTTAATAGTGTCGATACTTATTCTTGAAGTATCAACCTCTTCACTCTATATTGATCTGTTTCGAGTTAAATATCGACCAGTTCAGGCTTAGAATTCCTCCTCTTCATAAAACACATTAGTTTAACATATATGTATATATTTAAAATAATTAATTTAATTAAACCCATCATTTAACAACAAGTTTGTTCATTAATCTCCCCCTTAATCCATTTATCAATTTTTTTTAGATTCATCATCAAAAACATAACATATGTATACATCAATCTTCTCATTTTTTATGATGACAAAACATTTGTAAAATTGATTATTCAATATGTTCAATTTTTCTTCCCCTGAATATAACCATTCTTAAGAGTTTAAGATTGCATTTAATATTGATACCATTATTTATTCTCCCTCTTTTTGTCATTAAACAAAGAAGGATCTTATCATACATTTTAATAGTAGCAGAGTGTTTGATAACCACACAAAGAAGGAACCTAAGCAGATGACACAAATATTTCATGTTAACAAGTAGAGTTTGATGCTAAATCATAATAAGTGCATGAATGACAATGAGGGTTCAATGCTAGAGGACAATGATAGGCAAAATAAAAGTTAGTTCAAGTATACAAATGGTAAGCAAAACCGAGAAAAATCAAAAAGCTCTAAGGTTATGTTAAGCTTATCTCCCCCTATCACTTAGCCTAATCCTATCCCATAGATGAATCATAATCCTCTATGTCAATCAAGTTTGGTGCTGGATCATACAGAGAGCGATATCCAATGGGAGGTCCTCTAGAGTGAGATGCAATGGCTGATTGTGTATACGAAGGATCGGCTGTCCTTGAAAGATTCTGTATGAAATGCCTGGTCTTAGCTCTGAATGCTAATGCCAAATCTCCGTACTAAAGTAGCGTGTGCTCGCCTTTGTCCACCTGTTGCTGTAGCCTATGCAGCTATTTCATTACTGGAGACTCAAGTCTAGAAACACTCTTGGAAAGATCAGACACTGTACTGCTGGTAAAGTCTATACACTCAAAAATAATTAAATTTAGAATCCGCTCATGAAGGTTTAAGTGCACTGGCTTCTGATCTACTTCTCTTAATTGTAGGTTTTTGAAAATTACCCGGTCGGCTTCTAAAGCATTGAAATTGGCAAAGTGATAAATAAGCCCTCATGTTGGGATATCCAATAAGTCTTTTAGAATTTCTTCATCTATTGAGAAATTGAACCTCTTAATAGATGTGGTAAATTTTGTCATCAGTTTCTTTCCAGTGACCTGGTCTGTAGTGTCCATATTTGAATAGAAGATTTGAACTAAATTCTCAAAATAAGGTTCGTGACTACTAAAAAATCTCATCCAACTAAAATCTTGAAATGTCTATAAATATGGGAACTGTTTAGAAGCAAGGAAGATAAAATCAATAACCTTACCTGAAAAAACTTTTCGGTGGGCAAACTGATTCAAGAACCGCTCCTTGGCTACCGTACTTGAGAAACCTAACTCTATGGGTTTAAGAAGAGGTTTAGCTCATGAGGTTCTTGTTCGTTACTTTTTTCTAGGTGGCATATTGCTTGGAATCTTAACTCTTTGTGACATTTTTGCTGTGAATAGGATAATTTTTCAAGTGGGTTTTATAGAGAGAGAGTATCGATACTTGTTTAGGATTTCGAGAAGGATGAGAGAGAAACTTCCCCCCTTTTTAAAACTAAAGTGCGAGAAAGTGTCGATACTTATTTCGAAAGTGTCGACACGTTTAAGGTCAAGTTTAAATCCAAGAAAATCTATCGACCTTTATCTTGGAATCTTAAGAGAATAAGACACATGACAGTCATTAAGAGATTCATTTATGTATGGCTTTATCTCCTTTTACAATTTCTTTTCCTTTTTTCTAGAGATGTATTATTTAAGTTCAAGTTTTCAAAATTGTCAATAACTTCTAATTTTTTCTTTTTTTTTTTTTGTGACAATTAACTTAATTAACTTTGGATCAAATTCATCAAATGTTACATGCACACTTTCTTCCACGACTTAAGTTTTTTTATTGAAAATTTTATAGGCTTTGCTTTTAGAGAAGTATCATAGAAAATTTTCAAGATCGGATTTGGACTTGAAATTTTCAAGATTGTCTTTAGTTTAAGAATATAACAATTGTATCAAAATACTCTAAAGTACTTAAAGAGAACTTAAGATTTTTCTAATTAGAACTTTATTTGTTATATGACATACGATGTTTATTGCCTCAGCCCAAAAGTATTCGGGTAGGTTATATTCACTTAACATCGTTCTGCCCATTTCTTATAGGGTTTTATTCTTTCTTTCGACAACTCCATTTTGTTATAAGGTTTTAGGTATAAAAAAATTATGAGAATATCAATTCTCATTATAAAGATTTTCAAAGTCATCATTAATAAATTCTTCTCGTTGATCACTTCTAATTTTAACAATTTTGTATCCAATTTCATTTTGGATTTTCTTTGAGAATTTTTCAAATGTTTTATATGTATTACTTTTATTTTTCAAGAAAAATACCCAAGTGAATCTAGAGTAATCATCAACAATTACATATGCATAAAGTTTTCCTCCTAGAGATGTAACTTTATTTGGTCCAAAAAGATCTATATGCAAAAGTTCTAAAGGTTTTATTGTGGAAACTAAGTTCTTTGATTTAAAGGATGTTTTGACTTGCTTTCTTAGTTGACAAAGACTATAAACTTTATCCTTTGAAAAATTCAAATTTGGAAGGTCTTCTAATAACCCTAGTCTAGCTAATTTTCGTATGAGATCCATGCTACAATGTCTTAATCTTCTATGCCACATCTAAGAATTATCACATAAAGCTTGCAAACAAATATCATTTGATTCATTTAAGTTTTCTAGTTCTATGCTATATACATCATCATTTCTAGGTGCAAAGAATAGTTTATTAGCATGTTCATCAAATACTTCACAACCATTCTTAAGAAATATAACTTTATAACCATAATTACACAATTGGTTAATACTAAGCAAGTTATATTTCAACCCATTGACATACAACACATCTTTAATTAAAACTGAATTTATGTTAATAGTTTCAATACCTTTCACCTTGTCTCGACCATTATTTCCAAAAATTACGTCTTTTCTTTCTTCTTTCTTAAGATGGAGAAATAGTCTTTCATTTCCCCTCATGTGTCTTGAGCAACCATTATCTAGGAACCATTTTTTCTTGTACTTTTTGCTCTTCACATGAGGTACCTACAAAAGAGACAAGTTTATTTTGGTACCCAAGTGACTTTGGGTTCATAAACATTAGTTTTACCCTTAAAAGTCTTAACCATTTTAGCATGCATAATTTCTTTTAGTTTTGTGCCCTTAGGTACCCACATCATTTTAAATCAATTTTGTGCATTTTTTTTTATATATAAACATGTGTTAATGTAATGACCTTTCCTATTGCAATAATGACATGTAATAGATAAAAGTGACATAGGATGAAGTTTGCAAAAACTTTTATAGCCAAGACCGACTTTATTAAATATTAATCTTTGACTACCTAAAAATTTGTTCAAATACTTATTTCCTTGTGTAAATTTAGCTAAGACTCCTTTGAGAGAATCTATCTCAATCTTCAAAGTTTTGTTTTCATATTTTAACATATCAAGTTCTTTAGACATGCTAGATTTATTCTTGATTTCTGATTATTTAACTTTTAATTTCAATGAATCATTTTCTTTTAGTATTATGGAGTTCTTTTTCTTTACTTCTTTATATTTTGCATACAATTCCTAAAAATCATTTCTAAATTCTTCATATAATACACCCAAATTATTATCTAATAAATCATTATTATCACTATTTGAATATTATTATAATATGAGGAGTTTTGATCTAGTGAAATTATCTTATTTTCTTGTTTTCCCATGAGGCAGAAGTTTGCTCCCTCGGTTTCTGATGATGAAGTGTTTTCTTTGCTAGATGAGTCATCTCACCCCACTTATTTCCTTGTGTAAATTTAGCTAAGACTCCTTTGAGAGAATCTATCTCAATCTTCAAAGTTTTGTTTTCATATTTTAACATATCAAGTTCTTTAGACATGCTAGATTTATTCTTGATTTCTGATTATTTAACTTTTAATTTCAATGAATCATTTTCTTTTAGTATTATGGAGTTCTTTTTCTTTACTTCTTTATATTTTGCATACAATTCCTAAAAATCATTTCTAAATTCTTCATATAATACACCCAAATTATTATCTAATAAATCATTATTATCACTATTTGAATATTATTATAATATGAGGAGTTTTGATCTAGTGAAATTATCTTATTTTCTTGTTTTCCCATGAGGCAGAAGTTTGCTCCCTCGGTTTCTGATGATGAAGTGTTTTCTTTGCTAGATGAGTCATCTCACCCCACTTTCATCGCCTTCTTCTTTTTCTTGTCATTTTTATCTTTGCTTAAAGTACATTCGGGTCTTGTATGCCCTACTTTCTTGCACTCATAACATATGATATCTCTTTCTTTTTCTTTTTCTTTTTCTTTTTCTTTTTCTTTTTCATTGTTCTTTTTGAATTTGTCTTTTCTCGAATAGTCTCTTTTTTTCCAATTTCTTCCCTTGGGCCCTTCTTTGTTGAAGAATTTTTAAAATTTTCTGGCCATGAGAAGAAATTCATCCTCATCTGAATCTTGTTCACTTTCATCTTCCTCATTTTCCTTTTTGGTTCTCTTTAAGACAAGATTCTTTCTTTATTTTTCTTTGTCTTCGTCATTATTTTGTCTACTTTCAAGTTCGTACATCATGAGCAATTCAAGAAGTTCCTTGAAAGGTAAAGTTCTTAAGTCCTTTACTTCCCTAATTGCTGTAACTTTGGCTTCCCAACTTCTAGGTAGACTCCTTAGAATCTTTGTCATGATATCTGCATTTGAGTAAGATCGACCAAGAATTTTTAATTCATTAGTAATGTCAGTAAAACGAGTAAACATATCTTTTATGCTTTCTTGTAGTTTCATTTTAAACAATTCGTAATCATGAACTAACATGTTAATTTTTGAGTCATTAACTCTACTTATTCCTTCATGTGTGACTTTTAACATGTCCTAAATTGATTAAGCCATTTCGCATCCTAAAATCTTATTGAATTCGGCTCTATCTAAGGCACAATAATGAATGTTCATAGCCTTTCTATTTAAGGTGAACCTATTTTTTTCTTTAGAAGTTCACTCTCTTTTTAGCTTTAGCTCCCTCTCTCTAATGACTACATCCTCAGTTATGGATGAAAAGTACTCATCTTCTATTATATTAAGAATCTCAAAATATAATATCGATAAGAAGATTTGCATCCTTTTTTTCAGTATATATAATATATTTCCTAGGTTGCTGTTAGATACCATTTTAATATACTCCTTAAGGTTATAAATCCTATTTGATTGAGTTAGGCTCTAATACCACTTGTTATCCCAGATGGTAACACCCAAGAGGGGGTGAATTGGGCTAAATAAAAATTTCAAAAACTTAAGGCTTAATGAAATGAAAATTTAAATACACAACATAAAATAAAGAGTTGTAAGAGAGAAGAAATGCAAACAGTGATTTATAGTGATTTGGCAATTCCGACCTACATCCACTCTCTCGGTTTTGGATCCACACCGAGGTTTAATTATTTCCTTGTTCTTTATGGGTCAATTGAAACCCAACACAACTCCTTCTTAAATGGTGAATGGTAACTTTACACTTTCTTTTAAATAGGTAAAGAGAAATCCAACAATAATCAAAGATAATATTTCTGTTTTTCACTCTCTAACAAGAGTTCATAATACAATAAATGTCACAATTGATTTTTCTCACACTGAATAAATGTAACAATGAAGTAGAGAGAGAAAGTAACGAATTTGTATTTGATATTTCACAGTGTTTTGCTACAGTATATCACTAACCCTTTTTGTTTGAAAAGCTTCTTTATATAGTTGTTGATAGGTAGAAGAGCTTGTATCTGTAATGGCTCTATTACTGCAATAAATGCTCACTGTTCAAGTGGGCAGAAGTTACCGTTATAATTTAAAAATTCAGAAAGTGTTGATATTTTCTTCAAGTGTATTGACACTTATTCCAATTTTGAATCTTAGTGTCGACCTTGTCTCTCTCTGTGTCAACCTCTTTAATGTGCTTCTCTTTCTATCTGTCCTTTAAATTTTTTTCCCGATAAAAAGTGTCAATTCCTTTCATTAAAGTGTTGATACTTTTGTAGAGTGTTGATATCTTGCTTTGCAGGTGTCAATCTGGTTCATTGTGTAATTTTTTTTCAACTCTCTAGAATTGAGTATGTCGATACCTTTTCTTAATAGTGTCGATACCTGAACAAAGTGTCGATACTTGCTTCTCGAGTGTCCACCTGGTCTAACCTATAATTTTGTTACAACTCTTTGGAATTGAACGTGTTGATACTTTTTCTTAATAGTGTCGATACTTGAACGAAGTGTCGATACTTCCTTCTTGAAGGTCAATCTAGTCTGACTCGTAATTTTGTTGCAACTCTCTGAAATTGAATATATCGATACTCTTTCTTGATGGTGTCGATACTTGTTCTTGAAGTATCGACCTCTTCACTCTATATCGATCTGTCTTGAGCTAAATATCAACCTGTTCAAGCTTGGAATTCCTTTTCTTCACAAAATACATTAGTTTAACATATATGTATATATTTAAAATAATTAATTCAATTAAACCCATCATTTAATAACAAGTTTGTTCATTAATCTCCCCCTTAATCCATTTATCAATTTTCTTTAAATTCATCATCAAAAACATAACATATGCATATATCAAAATATATACATAGTATTTTTTTTTCAAATCGGAACCAAATTAGAACCGAAAAAAAAGGTATCATGTTAAACAGAGTAGGTTAAAGTTTCAAAACTTAAGAACCGAATTATTTTGAGTAAGTTTCAATTTCAAGTGAAATTAAAACTGGAATCAGTTTTACACACCCCTAATTTAGAGATATAACGGGAGGTGAACCCTAGTAGGGCGAAGGGTTTACTGCTGATGAAGGAAAACGTTGGTCTATTATGGATGATCATTGTGATGGTGACATGTAGAAGAGTGTAATGGTTTAACAAAGAGAAATAATGTTTTAATAAAAGGATGCAATTGTTCAATGAACAATTGTGTCCACATAAAACCATACACTTCCTAAATGAACTATCATTATGTGGTCTATAAATAAACAATGATAGACAGTGAAAAATGTATCTTAAAGAGTTATGAGGCTTAGTGTTTATTAGGGAGAGAAACTAAGCATTTGTTGTTCAATTCTTCAAGAATACATTCAGGTTTTTATTTTTGGGCATCTTTGCGTGCACCCATCAATCTTACAATAATGCAATTAAGTTCCAACAGTGGTATCAAAGCAAAATTTTGCAGAAACAGTGCCCAAAATTGGCTAAATTTTTTTCTCATTTTTCGATTGATTTAATCGTTGTTTTTGAGGTTTCTTAATCTAGACGTGTTCTATTCATCAAGAGGAATCCAACAAGATCTAAATTGCCAAAATTTGACATAAAAAATGACAGAAAAATGAAAAAAAATCAAAAGTTCTTTCGGCACATGCACCACGCACTCCCGAAGGTTGAAGACTCATGGAACCTACGTGCAGAACGTGTGCATCACACGTGCCAAACTCGGTTCGATTCTAACCTGACCCAGTCCAACTCTGAACCGACTCAATTCGACCTAACAACCTAGTTTATACAGCAATCTGGTTCAACCAAATCGTTCGGCTTGATCCATTTCCTATTCAGTTGAACCGACCAAATTTCTTAAGCCCGATTCAAGGCTCAAACCAACTCTAATTGAACTAAAATTTGGTACCCCAAGTTTTTTGGTGTGGCAGATTGATCTTTGGCTTCAGAATTTGGATTTAAACGCTCAAAATTTAGAGATCTTTGGAAGTGTACAAAGAAATAAAGGAAAAATATTTGCTTTACACTACCTTGGTTTGCCAACACAATAGAGAAAAATTAGTTTTACTATTCTTGACTTATGTGCAAGAGAAATAAGTGTTGTAAGACAAATTCGAGGTTTGAAACTATTTCTACTCACAAGAATATTGAAACATTCTGAGATCGTGTATACAAAACAATTATTCAAAGAAAAGAGAATTATTCCAGCTTTTAAGCAAGGGAACGTGAAGAATCTTAAGAAGTCATATTTACGGTCACATCTAAACCAGTATAAGATTAGGTTATTGTAACCTAATTAACTATAAGTTGAAATTTATACAATTTTATTTATTTATTTATTTGTGTTATTGTTTTACATTATGGCTAGTAGAATTAATTCTGATTTAGTCAAAATAGAGATATTAAATAATATGAATTATAATGTATGGAAAAGAAGAATTTTTTATTTAATGACACATGGGAAAATATTGTATGTTGTTAGGAAAGAAAAACATAGAAAATACAGCCTTAGATAAGTGAGAGGAAAATAATAAATTAGTTAAGGCAACAATTCTTAGTAACATGTAAGATGATTTAATTCCTTTATATGAGGGCTATAATATTGCTAAAAAAATTATAGATATATTAGATAGTAAGTATGGACAAAAATTTGATATATATATTTAATTAAAGTTAGTATAATTCAATAGTTTTCGTATAAATGAAAATGAAAATATAGAGGATCATATCATCAATATGGAATTGCTTGCAAAAGATCTGTCAAATATTGGCAATGCCAAGATAAAATATCTATACCTTCATTATATGTGAATGATATTTTATTGGCTAGTAATTGCATAGATATAATTAATAAAATAAAGTCATATCTTGGTACAAAGTTTGATATGTAAGATATGGGTGAGACATTTTATGTTCTGGGAATTAAAATTATCAGAGATAGAAAATCAAAGATGTTATATTTAGATCAAGAGAATTATCTAGAAAAAATATTTAAACGGTTTAACATGAAAAATTGTAAACCGGTTAGTACACTTACGTGCAAGTCAACTATTTTGAGTAAAGACTTATGTCCTCAAAATAAAATCAAATTGGAAAAAATATAAAAAGTACTTTCAACTGTCATGGAATGATTTCTCTTTGTCAAAATTTAGGTCCATATGATACTTACTAGAGTGTTCAAACTAGCAAGTCAACTTAAACGAGTTCACACGCAACAAACTCAAGTAGGTTGGTTGTCTACAAAAATAAATCAACAGTAGAAAATAATCAAAAACACGCAACTATCGCATTGCAACATAATTCAAGGCAACACTAATAAAATATGCAACAAGCATACAGGTAATCAATTAGCGTGCAAACATAGAACAAACAAGCATCACTACACATCGGGACAATAGGCAAATAAGATTGAATAATCAATGCAAGTAGCACATTTTTATTTATCTAAGGGCGAAAGAGTACACAGCAATGCCCTCGGAGTGCTGATGGCCAATGCCTTCTGAGGCACCTAGTCATCCCCTCTAAAAATGTTTTTGAGACATTGTAGGAGTAGTAGGAGGAGACATAACATATGTCTGAGCTGTCACACCCCTAAAATTGTAAATAAAATAAACATTTTAAGCCACAATGGTACCTTTCCGACTTGCGATCATAGGCTTACTAACTGGCCCTAGACGAGCAAATGCGAGTGACCCTTATATCCTCCCCCACCTAATCTATCTATGTCCTTGATAATTGTGATATTTTAAAGTCTTTAATGTTCTATTGGAACGACTCCAGTTCTTCAACCCTAGACATATCACATGCAATGGGAATAGTAAGTAGATATCAGTCAATTTCATAAAGAGAACATTTGCAAGCAGTCAAAATAATCATAAGATATCTAAAAAGAACCAAAGGTATGAAATTATGTTTTGATTTACATGATTTAAAACTTGTTGGGTATTATGATGCAAATTTTATAGGAGATTTGAATGATATAAAATAAACAAGTGACAATGTGTTTTTATATGGTGGAACAGTAGTTTCTTAGTTAAGTACGAAACAAGATTGTATTGCAAAATCTACCATAGAGGTAGAATATATCTCATGTAGTATAACGGTAAGTACAACTGCATGGATTAAGAGGTTTTTTTAATAATTTACAATTAGATTTATCAAAATAGCTTGTAAATATATTTTGTGATAATAAGTTTGACATTTATTTGATTAAAAGTGGAGGAAATAACTCTAAGGGTAAACAAATTAATATTAATTACTACTATATTCAAGATATAGTAAAAATTGGTGAAATTAAAGTTGACTATGCCCCATTGAAAAAGATGGTAGCAGGTCTTATGACCAAGGGATTGTCTCTAGAGAAGTTTAGAAAGCAGAAAACTACTATGGGTTTTAGAATTATCTAGATGTGTAGTTAACATGTGGAAAATGAGTATCATTTGTTAAAGTATCAAAGACATATGAGAAAACAATGATACATCTATATCTAATTAATTGTGAATGTTGGTCAGAAAAAAGATAAAGAACACTATAGCGAGGTTAACAAAGATTATAATAAATCATCTTGGATATAAAAGTTCGTATGAAATATTAAGATGAATTTATATAATATCAGGCCCATAGTGTGTAAGTCGCCATGAAAAATAAGTAAGAACAAAATTTTTCTTAGTTTCAGTTGTGGCGCCATTTTACTTTTGTAAAATGTGTAAACCATAATTTTGTAGTTTAGTTATGGTATACTGATAGTAATTGGTTGTGTGCACAGGATATTCAATCATCAGAAGTAAAGTAAACCTTATCACTTTGATCAAATGGGAGATTGTTATGCATGATCAATATGATGGTGACATGTAGAAGAGTGTAATGGTTCAACAAAAGGATGCAATTGTTCATTAAAGATCAATAAACAATTGTATTCACATGAAACTATACACCTGCTCAAATGAACTACCATTATGTGGTTTATAAATAAATAAGGATAAGCAGTGAAGAATGTTTTTTAAAGGCTTAAAAGGCTTAGTGTTTTATAGAGAGAGAAACTAAGTATTTATTGTTCAATTCTTTAAGAATATATTCAGGTTTTGTTTTTGGACATCTCTGTATGTACCCACTAGTCTCACGACAGTGCAATCAAGTTCCAACATGGTCATTACTTGGTGTTAATTTTCTAGGTTGACAGTTGGTAAATGTAAAAAGAATCCGTTGTTTTCGAATGGAAGAAATAGCATGTTTAGTAAAATCTGCAGATTTTCATTCAATCACAAGTAAAGATCTTTATTGTCACAAGATAGAGAGAATAGCATGAATGTAATACCTTAAGCTTCATTCAATATTAAGGCTAGACAAGAGGACTTTGATTTAGAGTTAAAAATTGGTTAGAAAGGATGACTAAAGTAGATTTAGGACTATATTAGCAACATAAACTACCACCCAGGAAAAGCCAACTTGATAACAGATGCCTAGTTTGACACACATCAAACACTCAAGACTTATGGTTTCCTAGAAAGTGAATAGTTGATACTAGTATTTACAAACAGCGACAAGCAAAGAAAAACAGAGAAAGGGTGGTAAAAAAATAAATACCCAGGTGAAAGAGAAAGCTTGAGAGTGCCTCTATAATCCCCATGATGGTCTACTTCAATCATTCGGCCAAATATCACTTCATATTCAATCAAGAATAGGACGCAAACGGGCCTTCCAAACCAAGGTGGCCACATATAAGGCTGAGTGATCACCTTGTAGAATCATCAAAAACTTAGCTTTCTTTCATTTTTTTTTACATTTATCATGAGCAATTAAACACAATCTCAAATTTTGCAACCTTATTGTAGACATCAATGACACAACAGTTTGGCTTTATTGTCATTATTTGCATGTCAACTAAGCGTTCAATAACATCTTGCAGTAATGAAGGAATTGGTTCTATTCTCCGGTCTGCAAATTTGATTTATAAGAAATTGTAAAACAAGATTAAATATCAGAAACAAAAAATTAAGGAAACATAACCAAAGTATTATAGACATTTATCCAAAAGGACTTTGGAAGTGGAACTTACCTTTTGAGGTACCTACAGCATTTTCATCTTCGCGAGGTGCATCCACAACAGGCAGGCCCAATTGAATCATCTCTCTTCCATGTCCCTTCGTAGGCCTCTTTGAGACCATATATCTCTGACCTGCTTCTTGTTGAACAATAAGTAGGCAACTATGGACAGTGTACATATAACATTATTTTTCCAAGTTGACACGCATTAGTAAAACATCAGAAAAAGCTAGGAATAATTCTTTTCAAAAATGGACGAGATATTGAAACTAAAACATACAAGCATAAGCTAGACATATGTTGCACGTCACTCAAAGCACACAAGTCGCTTTGCAACAATTTATGATCAAAACTACATTTAAATAATAAGAAAAATAATAGTGGGAGCAGCAATTGTAGCTCATTCAAGCTTTTGCTTTGGTTTTGGAGGGCACACACTGACCACATGACACAGTTTTTGGATTCAAAAAGCGCAATAAAGTAATAAAGTGTACCAGTTTATGTTGCTGCAAAATGGACATTATTACCATAACATTAAACTGTGCTTTCAACATTATAATTAAACATGTATAATTGGGTATACATCTATTCAACGAAGTTGAAAATAACAACCTGGTTTAAAAGCTATATTAGATGGGCAACCCCAACCAACTGTGAAATATAAAATTGTCCATTTCAAACAACTAGGGGTTGAATAACCTCCGCAGACAAAACAAAGTTATGTATGTATAATAGTATTAATGATGATATAGAAAGATGATAATTGATTTCGCACAACAATCGCGATAAATTTTGCAAGTGTTAATTAATTTAAAATCTTATACAACAACTAGCAAGTTTCTCTTATTTTCTCAAATTTCTAAGTTTTGTCAATTAATCAAGGCAGTAACTAGAATCATGGAAGTAGCTGTAATAGCACTCAATTACAACTAGATATTCCACGTTTAACCAAGTTCAAGCGGGCCATATCTCTGGTCTAGACCAAATATACAAGGCCACAACTAAAGTACATGTTTCCTTTAGATGGTTTAAACAAAATTTGGTCAACAATGAGCATAATAATTTCAAATTTCCAAGGAAACAAAAAACTTTCTAACCATCGTACACAGTTCAGTGAAAAAGCTGGAGAGCATAAAGAGAGAATGGGCTAGTTCTATTTATAAAAGGAAGAAAAAATGAAAGTCAGTGAACTTGCCTTGAAATATTTGAATGATTTTTTTTATTATAAATTTTACCTATACTAAAAATATTTGAATGATTTTTTTCTCTCCTTATATTAGTATTATAAGTAATCAAATAACAAAATATTAGGGTAAAAGTGCAGGGTTATTTTTGGATTTTTTATTACATCTTCAAGTTTCCAACTTGTTTACACTTGTGTTTTTGAGTTTACCCTAAATATATTCTACCACTTTCAATTTCAAAAGACAATTGAAAAAAAAATGATTTTGTTAGATTTACTTTTTTAGATAAAAATATAATGTAAATTTTAATAGTTTTAATATTAAAAATCGTGTGATTATAGTGCTGCCATTATAATCACATAAATGATGATATATTTAGTAATTAACACACGCATCACATTATAAATTTTCTGTTTTAAATTATAAGAGATGCTTATGTTTACTATTTTTTATAATAATTTCAAGATCTTAAAAAAAATAAAATATTTATTTTAAATATTATTAAATTTATCATACAAATAATGAATGTGACGTAGCATGTTATTTAGTTTGGGTCGAAATTTTTAAAACACTTTAGAATATTTAGTATAACAAACTAATCTCTCAAATTGGCAAATTTGATAATTATACCAATAATAAGATTTATATTTTTTAGGTGAAACATAATTTGAAATAGGTTACATTTGTATTTGGGACAAAATATATCTAATTTGATGTGAAACTTGTAACTAAAATACATTTCACATTACTATTAGTCTTAGATGATGTGAAATTTGTAACTAAAATACATCACACATTTTAAGCCTTGCTTGTAATTAACATGCAATTAAAATTATATTTATTATTAATAAATATATTTTATTTTGTTTATAAAGAGATTTGTTTTTCTTTATGGTCAATTTGTGAGAGGTATTATACGAAATAACTAATTAACAAATAACGATATAGTTATAAATTAAATAAGAAAGTAATTAGGAAAAATGGCTTTAGAAAGGGAGTTACGCATTGTGTTATCATAAAGTTAAAAAGTTCTTCCCTTATGCAGGTATTAACAGATCTCTTCAATTCCAAGATAAAACCCTAGCTCACAGCACTTTTCTTTGATGAGCGCAATCACCAAGAAAAAAAAATACTAAGTATTGACAGCCGTCGTTGCAAGAAAATAGTGTATGCAATTTAAATAGAAAAATAGATAATAAAGTGTATTTTGCTAAAAGAGAATGCATTTTAAATAGTAGTGTTTAGTCCTAAGTATTAAAACAAAAATTAAAACCAATTTAAATTTAAAAGATTTATAACTCTTATTGGCTTTAATCTCTATAATTAAAATTTTAAATTTATAAATCATAACTTCCATGGAGTTTCTTAGGAAAATTAAATGTTTTGTAACTCTCAAATATTATTACAAAAAAATTTAAAAATAATAAATTTTTTAAAACCTTTATCTCCAGCAATCTCTCACAAAGGTTTGAAAAACTAATATATATATATATATATAGCATTCTATTATGCAATTGGTGTAAAAATATTTCGGGTTTAAACTTATACTTAGTGTCAATAATATTCATTTGAGGTACTAGAGTGAATTATGTTTTAAACTCAATTTCTTTTATCAAACTTTAATTACCACACACAAAATAGCGACAAAGACTTGGTTTTAATTGGTTAGAGTTATCAATGGTCATGCGCTCACATCCTGATTCTTATGAAAGTTTTAGGAGAACATCTCAATTCTCATGGTCACGGTAAGTAAAACCATATGTCCTCTAAGATATGTTCATAATATTAGTGCTAAAATATCACGCAGTATAGATTATCGCTAGATGACTTTCCTTGTAAGCTTAGGTTCATCCCCTTTAACAATTGTAGAATGACTTTCCTTGAAAGTCGTTTTGTTAATTAATCAACAATCTTCAACTCTAATTTTACAAAATCTAATGTAATAACAACATTCTCAATAAGGTTTTTCACCGACTTGTATCTCACTCTAATATGCCTATTCATCTTCTTGCTTGTATGAGATTGCTTTACCAAATTTATAACAACCTTACAATCGCAATTTATAAGAACAAAAGACAAGCTTTTATCTACAATAGGTATTTTAAATAAAAGATTCTTAATCCATTCAGCTTCTTTACAAATAGTATCTAAAACTATAAGCTCATATTCCATAATACTTCTCGAGATTATGGTTTGTTTCTTAGATTCTGATAAGATAATGACTCATCCTAGAAGAAATATGTAACCAGTAGTAGATTTTACATCTATGGTATCAATTATTCAATTTGCATCACTATATCTTCAAATATATTAGGATAACCTTCATAACATAACAAATAATTAATTAATCCTCTAAACTATTTGAATATCATTTCTAAAGCATTTCAATGTTCATTACTCGAACTATGAGTGTATTTATTAAGTCTCCCCACAACATATGATAAATCAGACCAAGTTTTATTTGTAACGTATAATAAAGATTCTATTATTTAATAATACCTCAATTGAGACAAAGATTTGCCTTATTTTTTCTTCAATTTTAAACTAAGATCATAAGGTATAGAAACTAAAGAACTATTAAAATATCCAAATTACTTTAACATTTTCTCTATAGAACTACTTTGATTTAAAGTCATACCAGCCCTTAGTAGTCTTACAAATCCTCATATCTATAATTATATGAGTTTTACCTAAAACTTTTATTTCAAAATTTCTCGAAATATATGACTTAACATTATTTATTATCTCCAAGTTTGACCTAAAAACCAAAATATCATCTACATATAAACTTAATAAAATATGTGCTTTGTCACTTTCTTAATATAAACATTTATCAAACTTATTAGCTCTAAAACCATATCCCAAAATTACTCTATCAAACTTATCATGCTATTGTTTTGGAGCTTGCTTAAGGCCATAAAGAGATTTCATCAACTTACAAACTTTATATTCTTTTCCCTTCACTGCAAAACTTTCAAGTTGTCTCATATACATCTCTTCTTCTAAGTTTCCATTTAAAAAGATAGTTTTCACATCCATTTAATGATTAACAAAGTTATGAATTAATATTAGGGCTATTAACATTCTATTTGACGTAATACTATAAACGTGAATAAGTATAAAAATAATCTATCCTTTTTTCTTTGAGTGAACCATTTAGCAACTAACCTAACTTTATACTTATCTATATTACCGTCAGGTTTCAACTTCTTCTTGAAAGTCCATGTACAATCTATAGTCATACTACCAAGAGGAAGATCTGTTAACACCCAAATGTTGTTTTGAACAATTGAATCAAATTCACTACTTATAACTTCTTTCTTAAAAGGTGCATCTATAGAAATTATAAGTTGTAGAATCTTCTCAACTAGAAAAGTATAAAAATCTTCTCTAAAATTCTTAACTTTTTTAGTCTTTTACTCATTCTAAGTTTCTCTAAAGGATCAACATGAGTACTATTATAAGGTTTTTCCAAACTTATTGGCTTCTCGACTTTGTTTCCAAAAGGAAAGATATCTTCAAAATAAGTAGCTTCTCTAGTTATATCACCATGTTATTAGATATTCCATTAACCTCAAAATTTATAACTAAAAAGCTATTGGCACTACTATTCTTCTCATAACTTTTAAAGATGATATTTATTATTTTGGGGCCTATTTTCTTTCTCTTAAGCTACTTTCACTAAACAGTCCCTCACTTAAAGAATATTAAGGTTAGAAGCTCTACATCTTACGCAAATAACATTACTTTCCCCCACAAGTTATCGAGTAAACCAGAACTTAACAACATTAAATTTACCATATCTAATAATATTTTATTCTTCTTTTCAACAATAACATTGGATTGTGGTGAGTATGACTGTGTTAGCTCATGTATAATTTCATTTTCTTTACCTCTATCAAATCTACGATTATTTATCCTTTTATCTAATTGGTTCTCTACCTCATTTTTGTACACTTTGAACTTATCAAAAACCTTATCCTTAGTCTTAATTAAAAATACATAATTATACTCTGAACAATCATCAATAAAAGTTACAAAGTTCTTATTTTTTCCTCTAATAGGTGGCCTATTAAAATCACAAACATCACTATAAACAAGTTCTAAAACTTAAGTATTCTTATCAATAGACTTATAAGGCTTTTTACGTTGTTTGGCTTGAACACAAATTTTACATTTTTGATTGAAGTCAATTTGTGCATCGGGAACAAAGCCGAGATTCATCATTCTTTGAAGTTTCTTTAAATTTTTTTGACCAAACCTTCCATGTTATATATTAGAATATTCAATGCTAAGAATTTTAGAAATTTTATTAAAATTAGAAAACTTATTCAACTTAAATAAATCATCACAAACATAGCTTTGACCCACAAATATACTATTTTTGGAGATAACTACCCTATTAGAATCAAGTACATTCTTATATACTTGTTGAATTAAGGAAAACCCTCTAATAAGATTCCTTCTTACTTCAGGTTTATGACTTACTCCTTTTAAAGCTAAATTTTTCCAAAGTTCATCTTCAAATCAATATTTCCTACTTCAATCATTTGTGAGTAAAATTATTTTCTAGAGATACACTTCCTCCACCTGGGTGTTGATAATTTTTTAAAAACTTTTAGTTAAAACAAACATGTACATTTGCACTTGAATCTAGCTACCATTCATTATTCTCATAAGTAAAATTCACACTTAAAGAATTATAATTATACCTAAAGAAAGGTTCATACGAAACCTCTTTATCCTCTAGCACATGAACAATAGCCTTTTACCCTATATGAAATTGCTTAATCTTAAAAGACTTGGTCTTCTTTTAAAAGCAATCCTGAGCCAAGTGGTTGGGTCCTTCCACAAATATATCACAACCTATCTCCTTTTCCTTTAAGATTCTTAAAGTTATTAGGGTGAGAAGTTTAGGGTGTTGACCATTATTTGCCTTAAATTTCTTTTTCTTAGGTTTATAATCATATCCCTTATTATTTTAGAAAATTTTAAAATTTTCTACAATATTCACCTTCGAAGTCTCATTTTCACTCATATCACTTGATCTATTTTTCTCTTCTATCCTCAGATAATTTATCATTTGTGTCATGGTAAGACCTATTTGTTTATACTTAAAGGACTTGGCCAAACTAGACCAACCAGTGATAACTTCTCTATTAAACAAGATATTTTATATTTTTCACTAAGTTGCATATCATTTTTCTCAACTTTCTTCAAAAGTTCTTGAAATTCATGAATTTGATCTATAATAAGTTTAGAATCTATCATCTTGTAATTATTAAAGTTAGACACAATAAATCTATCAATACTAGCATCATTTATCCCATAGACATGCTATCATATAGATGGTCATGCAAGACACTCAAAATTATATCTTGACAATGATAATCTATATCCTCTTTCGAAAGTTCAATAGTCAAAATAAAGGCTTCGACAATTTTTTTATTATCAGGCTCAATGACCGAGATTAGACCTAGAACAGTGAGTCAATATTTCAATTGTCTTTGTCATATCCTAAAATTTTGTTCACTAAATGTTTCTAGCTTAACTCTATTTGCTTCTTAGAATTTATTAAAATATTAGAACTTTATATAATGACAAACAATTTATTAAGAAATTAACTGGAAAACAAAAAAAATGTTTAAATAGAATTATGTTTAAAGAGAAATAAACTAAAATTATGACTAAAATAAAACTTTGTAGTTTAAACTAATATTCATAGAAAATTAATACCAAATTTAATTAAACCAAAAAAAAAACCTTTAAAGAAAATTATCGGTTTTAATTTAAACAAAATAAAATAATTTAAATAAATATATATTAATTTAAACATTTCAAATAAACTAAAACAAAAATAAAATCATAGAAAGAGATTATTCTTAATATGTAAAAAGCAAATAAACCCACAAAATTTGATAGAATTATAAATTAAATAAAACTATTGTATTGAAAAAAATGTTATTATTTAAAAACAAATAAATTCCTAAAAAAACAAACAAACCAAAAAAAAAACTTTATAATAACAGTGCCTCAAAGAAAAAATAAACTAACAATCAATAACAATCAAATTTATATATCAATTAATCATCAAGCAAACATGAGCAAATAATGAAACAATAAAATATAATTAGTATACAAGATTATAACTACACAATTAAACATATAAATTAAATAAACATCTTCTTTTTAATTTTCTATTTTTTGACTTTAGATTGTGAGAGATATAATATGAAATAACTAATTAACGAATAACAATATAATTATAAATAAAATAAGAAATTAATTAGGAAAATTGGCAAGTGTTGTGTTGTTCTTGTTAGTGTATATGCCCTAGAAACCAATCATGTTGTAGGTTTCTCGGCATTTAATTTGTAATCTGATATTTATTTTTTTTAGTAAATAAAATAATTATTATTGATTCATATTTGTATGTTGTTTCAAATATTTATACATGCTGTAAATAATTTATAAATGTGATAAGTCCAGATAAGACATTTAAAGTAAATGTTCTTATCAAAATTATTCCCTTTGGAAATAATATTATTTGGGCAATAATATTGCATAGTAAGCACATTAAATACTTCCAAAAGGATATTAAAAAGTTGATATAAGTTTGAATGACAATAATAGTCATATCACTAGAGCATTAATGTGGATTCACGATTAGAAAACTGTTTATTGAACATAACCAAATCAAACGATAAATCACATGTAATAGCATAATGTCAACGATTAATCGTTTGGTCATATTAGTGTATGATATAATCCTTCGACCTGAGACATTGTGATCGAATCTGATTTGGACACGTATAGTTCATATGGTGTATACGTACGAGGCTAGTCATGCCATGTACAATAAGCCGGTTTGGTCAAACGTTGTTTGTATGAGAAAATAAATGATGGTGAAGATGAGATTCGTTAACTCGTGATTTTAGGATTAGAGTTTTCGTTAACTTAATCTGTATCCAAGTTCCTAAGGTGGGCGTCAATGAATGTCGAAAAAATAAATCTCTAACCAGAGTGATTATTAGTCATGTGAAAAAGTTTGCGATGATGAGTTTCGAATATAATAATTGATGGTTCACACAGAAATCGAGTACGGGATTTTGACATCCGTTAATCCATACTCAATAAGAATATAAACGATGAAAGGGTATTACCCACATAACAAATATGACAGTTTATATTAAAATGAGATTTGATGAAGTTATTAAACTTGCCGCGTTTTAAAGGTTATGACATATTGCGAAATGTCAATCATAATTAGTATTTTCAGAATTAATTTAAAATGAAATCCAAAACTGAGATACGACTAATTCATGGGGGTCTCACAAGATCACACTAATACTTGATGTGAGAGGGTATAGATTATTTTAAAGGAGACTAGCATCATCCTAAAATAATAAGGGTTTTGATTATTTTATGTAAGTGTTACCTAAAATTAAATAAGGTATTTTAAGAGTTAAAATAGCCTTATAATAATTAATTAGATTAATTATTTTAATTGAAATAGTACTTAATAATATTTAATAGTTGATAAACATTAATTCTTTAAAAGTTAAAGGACTTAAAATAAATACTAGGGGGTTAAAAATGCAAACAAGTATAGTTTACATGCCTTTATAATAATAAATGATTGTCTAAGGATTAAGTTGCAAAGAATAAGATAATCTTTATAAAATCATATTTTGCAAGGACTCCCATGTAAATAAAATATTTGCAAACCAGTCTTAACTATAAAATCCAAAGTCTTTCACATTTTCTTATTAAGCGAATCACATAGAAAATTGAAAGAAAAAATTCTCTCGACTTTCCTTACAAAACCCCTCCTTTTCATTGTGCATCAAGAGTGAAGATTTATAGAAGACTTGTGTTCTTCAAATTTACTATTCCTTTTTCTTCATTAAGTATCCATTAAAATAAGGTAAACACATAAAGTCCTTTTTACAAATTCTGCAAGCTAAGAACAATTCATAGCTTGCACGTCTAATTTGTCATCTTCTTCATGCATTCTTGGTTTATAACAGTTCTAAAATCAAAAGTCATTCTCTTGTGCTATTATTGATGGATCTCTTCAATTCCAAGTTAAAACCCTAACTCGCAGTCACTTTTCTTTGATAAGTACAATCACCGAGAAGAAAATACCAAGTCTTAACAATCGTAGTTGTAAGAAAACAATGTATGCAATTTGGAGAGTAAAAATAGATAGTAAAGTGTATTTTACATAAAGATATAACATTCTTTATATAGTAGTGTTCAGTCCTAGGTATTAAAATAAAAATTAAAACCAATTTAAATTTAAAACAATTGTAACTTCTATTGGCTTTAATCTCTATAATTAAAATTTTAAATTTAGAAATCATAATCTCCATGGAGCTTATTAAGAGAATTAACGGTTTTGTAACTCTCAAATATTATTACAAAAATTTTAAATAAATGTAGTAATAATAAAGTTTTTTTAAACCTTTATCTTCAACATAATTTTCAAAATCTTTTCGTTATTTATTGTAAAGATTCATCTCAATCTTCTAACTTTTTTTTTTTGAAAAAAAAATCTATTATCATTAATATTTGTTCTTTTTTATTTTGATTTTATTTAACTTTTAAATTAACATAGGTGGGAAATTCGATTTTGATCGGTTTTGGTCCAAAATCCATTTTGATCCAAAATTGTCAGTTTGAGTTTGAACCAAACTGATGATTGAAGACAAATCGATTGGTTTGAATATGTTTGGTTTGTCGGTTTGAGCTTAAACCTAAAATATTAATTTAAATGAGTTATTGGTTTGAATTAAATGAAAAAATAAAATTTATTTTTAATTTTATAGGATATTAAACTCAAAATTAAAAATTATTTTTTTAAAATTTTATATTAGTTAAATTTAAATAAATCATTAGTTATTGAATAAAACAATATAATAAAATATAAATTTTATAATAATTGAATCAATTCGATTTTGTCAATTTGGACTAGGTCCAAATCGAAAACCAAACCAACATTGTCTATTTTATTTTTTTAAAAGAAAAACAGAACCAATGATTTTGCAAACCGATCCAAACCATCAATTTGATTTGGTTTGAATCGATTTGTTTCAAAAGTGCCCACCCCTAATTAACACTAAGCTTTGTCTACTAATCTAATTAGGGTAGTCTAGCCACTAATTTGATTCTTATTTTTTAACTTATATTATTTTTTCTAATTTTACTAATATATTTTATCAAATTATAACGATAAAGAAAAAATAAATTTACCACTTTAAGGATAACGAGAATAAATTAAGAATTGTCTACAATTGATGGTACAAAACTATATAATAATATTAAAGATATAAATTTTAGTACAAATAATATTCATAGCAAGAGATGTTATAATTATATCTTATTGTTAGATATTTTGAAATTTTATTTTTTTTACTTTCGACAAAATAATTTACTCCCATGAAAATTTTTTTAAAAAAATATTTGACCATAATATAAAATTGTCACATTAATTTATATAAATGAATATGTATAATAATTTATATACATACTCTAAATTATATGTTTGTGATTTTATTTTTCTTTGGTTAGTATTAAGTCTTAATTACAAGACATATAATATTATGTAAATTAGAAGTTTTAAATTCTTTTTTGATTGAATCACCAATTAGTAGATAATTGGCAAAGTTTAGAATTCTTTTTATATTCAATTACCAATTATAAAGTAAGAGTAATATGTAAAATTTAGAGTTCTTTTTTAATTGAATCATAATTACATAGTAAGTGTATTTAGATTATTGCAAGAATCAAAATTGGTCATAGGGATATTTGTTTCATTGCACTGACAAAAAGGTGCAGTTGACTAGAGGTGGCAAATAGGCCGGACCGAGCCTGGCATGGCCCATAAAGCCCGGCCTATACAGGCTGTGTTGGTAGAGCCACTCTTCGAGCCTAGGCCTGAGCCACTCTGCAGGCCAATGTCAATTTCAAATATTAAAAACTTTCTCGACAAAAAGTATCGATATTGTCTTCTTAATATATCGATCTAGTCGAACTTGTAATTTCTTTTGAAATTTCTAACTTGAATGTATCGATTTGTTTCCTTGTATGTATCGATCTGGTCAATCTGTTTCCTTGATATATCGATCTGGTCCAAGTTGTAATTTATTTTGAACTCTATAACTTGAAAGTATTGATCTGGTCTAAATTGTAATTTATTTTAAACTCTATAATTTGATAGTATCGATCTCTTCTTCATGCATTAATTATTCAAGCTTAATGTATCGATCCGTTAATAATTAAAAAAGTAAATTAAATTAAATTAAATGGGCATGTAGGCCACGGGCCTGACCTAGACTTTCAATTTTTAAGAGTGTCAAAGATTGGCCAGGTTAGGCTGAGCCTACACTGTTCTAGGGTCAGGCTGGTTTAGTTCTTTTGCTATCTCTAACTGTAACCCTCTTCTTATTGTAAACAGTCTTGCTAAGGACTAAATTTTTTTTAGAGTCTCAAATGATCATTCTTCGTTCAAACTACACCTTTATTTCAGCGAAAATTGGTAAACTTTCATATCCCTCAAACTCTTTTTATTGATTTTGGGATTGTGTTGTTGAGACGGACATTGAATAGTTTTCTAGGGTTTAGACTATTGCTGAATCCATGAGTTGTTGATGATCCAGAACAACTTTTGATAATTTATTTTTCCCATCTTGTGAACATAAATGGGTTCTGTTTCAAGTGATAATGAGGCTACTTTTAGAGGAAACAACTCTAAGGAAGAACTAGTTATTGTCCCTGCTTCCTTTCTTACTTATGAGACAAGGGAACAAAGAACAACTTTTAAAGCAGACTGGTTCCCTTCTATAATTATGGAATCAGACCTAGAAACCTACACCCTTTGTTATAATATCCCTGAAGACATTTATCTTAGGGCTCCTGAGGCGAACGGACTTTCTAGATGTCCTCTTAACTGTAAAATATCTTTTAATGAAGAATAGTTGCACCTTGTAGTCAGACTTCCACTTCAAGATTATTTTACTAGGATTTTGAGTCTTTTAAAATAGCTATTTACCAACTGAACCTCAACAGTTGGAGAATTTTATTAGGTCTATTTGTTTTATAGAGTCAGATTTTGAATTCTGCTCCCACAATTGAGAAGATTGAATACCTATATTTGTTGAAAATGAACCCAGGAAGAAACCCTGGGTAGTATTAGCTTTAGACCCAACCTAGAAAACGCAATCCTATCACTGGTAATCCATCATATAACAAAGATTGGAAGAATAAATGAATTTTTTATCGGTGATGAATGAAATTCCGACAATGTCCAGATACCTGGATTGTTTAGAGACGCAATTACTTGGAGTAATTAGCCGAAGCTTTCAACTCATAACTTAAAGAGGGTTGAGATGGCCAAATCCTTAACTTCTAGCCAAAACCTCTTCTTTCTAATGTTGACCTGATCTCTTCAGGTCTTGTAAACTTTTGTATCTCTAAAGGCCATTTGGCCTCAGAAAAAACCCAAGTTGGTAAGCAGTCTTCTTTTCTTTTCTTTTGCGTTGGATCATGATAATTGACTCTTGTATGACTTCTTTCTGCAACAAAAGAAATGGCCCTAAAGAAACTAGCGCGAAACCCCTTGGATGCCCTGAGGAAACTGATAAAGTGCAAGAAAGTTGAAGGGGCTCCTAAGGCTACCAAAGCTGGGTCTTCTGCTCCTAAGGGTATTGCTGGGTCTTCTGCTCCTAAAGGCATTGCTGGGACCTCTGCTCCTAAGGATGTTATTGGGAATTCGGCTTTTAGTAAGGTTCTTCCTCCGTCCTCTAAAAGAGTTGTGATTTAAGGTAACCTGCCACCTTCTCCAGCCCCCAAAATGGACAAAAGGAAACGCAAGAGAAAGATAGTGCTTGTGTCCGAGGATGATAGGCTAAGGTGGAAGAAAGAGACACCGACTAATAAGGCTGGTGAAAGCTATGTTGTTCATCCTCAGCTTGTTCCAGAAGACCTTCTTAAAGACAAAAGGAAGTTCTTCGCCCACTTCTTCCCTTGTATTAAGCAATAGGCAATGTGCATATCATTTGATTACTCCAACGCCTTTTCGACTGCTATGCCCTAGACAATTTTGGACTACATGCTAAAGTGGCTCAACCGTATAAGTTGGCACTTACTATAACACCTCCATATCCGGAGAAGTTATCGGTAGATGACGGAGTCCCCCACCACCTTAAGCCTTTCTCTCTATCTATCTGAATGCATGTACAATGATAAGAAACCACAATAACAAATGACACAATGCATACAAGGCATAAGGGCAATACACCCTATCATGTCATAAATATAAATAACTTTTCAATATTTACAATATCTGATGCAATACAACACATACCACAAACTAAACACAACTTTAATATGTACAAATCTCTATACTACACATGACTCTTTATGCATGATGGATTCATATACCCTAGTGACTACAGTGTGTTCCCTTTATTCTCTGCTTGTATCTTTGATGTACTGAAAATCTCATTTCTTCTTTCTAACTATTTATCTATCTTGCATGACTGAAAAGTGAGAGCGGTAAGCCCTAAGGACCTAGTGAGTGGATATAATGAAATGAGGAAATACAAATGAGTAGAAGTATAAAATTTAAAGTATAACATTTCATATTAATTTAAAACTATTCATTTAAAAACCAATAAAGTAATATAATGTAGTTGTCATGTATACAATCTATGGTTGCTCAATAAAATTTCAGAGAGAAGCTCACCCATCATGGTTCATCCCTCAAAAATTTATTACAAAGGGAAGCTCATCCGACATAGTTCATCCCTCAAGAATTTTTCAAAGAGGAAAGCTTACCCAACATAGTATATTCCTCAAGGATTTATTACAGAGGGAAGCTTACCCAACATGGTTCATCACTCAAGGATTTTATTACAAAGGGAAGCTCATCTAACATGGTTCATCCCTCAAAGATTTTATTACAAAGGGAAGCTCACCCAACATGGTATATCCCTCAAGAATTTATTACAGAGGGAAGCTCACCCAACATGGTCCATCCCTCAAGGATTTTATTACAGAGGGAAGCTCACTCATTATAGTTCATCCCCCAAAGCTTTGAAAACACATAACATTTTTCATTATATATGTCACATATCAACATAAATCAATTTATCATATATCAATTCATCCACATAAACATTATATGAAATCCAAACACAATTTCTATAAATTACCCTTACTCTAAACCATAATTTATAAAAATGAAATAAAATATTCACTCAAATCGATTTTCAAACCATTCATAATCCAAACAATAAGAACAAATAATATTTTAGAAAATAAAGCATCCACTTATACTTACCTTAAAGCAATAGTTTGTAAAACAATAAATTTTATAAAATAGTTTAAAAGAACGATAGTTTGCGCTTAACCTCGTCCAACTCACAGCATCGCTAATGGTTGACTGGAACCGACTATCTTTTTCTTATAGTTAGAAGCATCTTAAATTTTCAACATGTGCAATTTCTGAACTACAGTGTTCTGCTCATCCAGCACATCGTGAATGTCTTAGGAAAAATCTTTAAGTTTATCTAACTAATCTTTGACATCATTCTACTTCACTTATCTGTTTCATGCATCTTCAAGCACAATTTTTATGCCCATAAAATTATTGGTGAGTTTATGAACTTCATCTTCAACACCAACAACCAGTTTCACCTCTATTTTAATCTGTTGAATGAGGATTGAAGCCAACTCCTCCAAAATGAGGGAAACAAGCACTTTTGCCATATTGAAAGAGGTGATTGATTAAAGAGTACAAGATTTTCCCTCTCAAATATGCTTGAAAAAGCTAAAATTTTCTTTGTTTTCCTTGCATCTCTCGACCAACACAAGGGTGAAATGAGTCTTTTTTTTCCCTTTTGTCTTCTTCTTATTTCTTGATTTAACAAGAATTTGCTTAGAATTCTCTAGATCCCTACTAGGAATGGGCCGGCCATCACTTATATTAAGCTTTATAATTATTTTCAATTAAGTCCTTTTCTTTCATTTACATAAATTACAAAATGGCTTAATTTACTATAGTTTTATTAAACCCCTTAATTTTTGTTTCTCTCAGCCAACAAGTGAAACATAATCAAATTTTGACTTTCCAAAATAGAAAAATATGTATATTATCATTTCCATCTCATGGAAAAATAATTTTCATTCATTTTCCACTTTCTTTACTTGCTTAAAATGAATTCATGTGCTAGCTGGTAATTGGTCAAATTTTTTTTCATATTTATCTATACATTTAATTATAATAATTAATAAATAAACATTTTATTTTTTAAATAAGTTATCATGGTATTACCATAATGCCTTTATTATAGAATTTATCATAAAACTCTTAAGTTTAGAAAATTTTTATTCTAACCACCAAAATTCTATTTATAGTTGTTATGAAAAAAAAGGGTCGTTGGACTTACCTTATTTTTTTTACGATAAAACTTTCTTTGCTTTTTTTTACATTTGGTTATTTGCAATGATCTACTCAGATCCAGTATGTTGTCATCGTGCACTGAGATGCCATTGACGTTATTTTCTCAAGTCTGTCAACGTCGGAGAATGCCTGATTGGAGCAAAAAGCTGAGGAGGCTGATAAGAATTTAGCTATAAAGCGGACTCAGTTTGAAGCTGAGAAAAAAATAGGCTCGGGAGATGAAGGAGTTTCAGGTCAAGGTTGTGACTGCTGAGTCTTCTCAAACGAAGTCAAGCAAAATGATGAATAATAATGAGTTCAAAAAAGAGTGTCAGGGGCTTCGTCAAAGTTTTGAGGAAAAATGTCAGAGACTGGAGCAAAGCTTGAAGGTTAAAAAGGGTTTTGTCACTCATGACCACTTGGCTTGAAAACGCAATAATTACAGTGCACTCGTGTGATCCGCACGAGTACATTATTTATAGTACACTCATGTGATCCACATGAACATGCTATTTACACTGCACTCGTAGCTTGATATAGTGCACGTATTACATTATTTATTTTTTTCATTAACAATTTTATGAAAATTTTATTATAAATAATTTAATTTCATCACTTATTGTTTATTATGTATATTTAAAAAAAATATTTAATACATAATATATTAACATTGTACATTTAAAATAAATAAAATTAATTATTTTTTAATTTTTAATATTTTTTATTAATAATTTTATTTAAAAAATTATTATAAATAAATTAAATTTTATCACTTGTTGTTTATTATGTATATTTAAAATAAATTGTTAATAAATAATACATTAACATTCTATATTTAAAATAAATATAACAAATAATATATTAACATTGTGAATTTAAAGTAAATAACATAATAATATATATATATATATATATGATTATTGAAGAACATTCAAGACAGTTTTTTACCAATGAGTTGTAATGATTTTTTTTATTTAAATTAATATTTAATAATATTTATTTATTATTTAATGTTATTTTAGGGAATTTTCGCTTTTGTTTTCCTTCCCGCTCCTGCACTATACTTCTCTGTCGTCTTGCCTGGTTCTCCGTTGCAACAATGGCTGCTGCTGCAATGCTTTCACTGTCTTCTCTCATTCACCCAAAACCCTCTCTCTCTTTCCAAAACCCTCAAAAGTTTCCCCTTCAATCGTCTTTCATTATACTCTCCACCTTCAGGTAACTTTCAGTCTCTATTCATTTTTGCTTTTTTTTTTTTTTAATAAAATGAAAGAATGTCAGAGATTTTGTGTTTTGTTTTAGGATTGCGTTTGGTGGCCAAGAAGGGAAATGGATTTGAAAAGTTGTCAATGGCAGTGGGGGAATCAAAGTCAAGGTCTTCGGTTGCGGATGATAATAAGAAGATAAATAAAAATCCTATTTTAGTGTCCCTAATATAACTCTTTTTCCTATCAGAAATTAGGAAGCTCAGAAAAGTTTTGTGGGCATTTTGAAACATTTTGCTTTTTACATTGTTTTACATGGTTATTGTCTCTCTCTCTCTCTCTCTCTCTCTCTCTCTCTCTCTCTCTCTCTCTCTCTCTCTTTCTATTATTAGATCAAAAACAGATTTCTAACCAGTTACCTACAATTTTGAAGCATATGGGAGAGCTAGGGTGTCACTTTCAGGTTTATCTGAATGATGAGTTAGTTAAATGTAAAGGAGTTAAAAAGGTAAGAATTTGTGCTTGGGCCAACACGATATAGTTTGCTAATATAGTTCTGTACCATGATGGGAGTACATTTGACTATGATGCAGTTTGTTTTAACTTGTTTTATGTCTTTATTGTAGCAAAAATCCAAGAGGAGTGCTTATATCCCCTGGGCCAGGTAAAAATTTTGCTACTGTGTTCTGTGTTACTAACTATATGCTTTAAAGTCATAAAAAATGGTTCAAGATTGTCAAACTCCATGTGTCCTTTTCTCTAGGTGCTCCCCAAGATTCTGGAATATCACTGCAGACAGTTTTGGAACTTGGACCTACTGTACCTCTATTTGGTGTGTGTATGGGTTAGCAATGCATTGGAGAGGCTTTTGGAGGTGAGCCTTCTGAGATGTCATCAAGCTCTTGAACTGTGTTTATATTAAATTTATTTGTTTTATATACAATTACCTTGATTTCTGTATATAGTATGCATAGATATCCCTATATGAATGGAAGATAGATCGAGTAATCTTCTGTTTCCAGTATATCATTGCTGCTAAATATTTGTTTGTAGGTTTCAAAATCTTTACTTTGGCTGTGTTGTATTCCAGAGAAGATTGTGCGTTCACCTTTTGGTGTAATGCACGGAAAAAGTTCTCTTGTATATTATGATGAGAAGGGAGTGGATGGTTTGTTCACTGGATTATCAAAGTTTATGTCCTTTCCCAGTTACAATGTTCAGCGTTTTTTCTCATTGAAACATATTTTGATCACTTGCTTTTTTCTATGATTTTGCTATTAGAGTTCTTTTTCTGATCAAGTGTTAGTTAATAAGAGATGTCTCCACATTCTTTTAGCTAACTTATTGCCATCTAGATTATGTCGATGGGTAATTGGCTATATACCCATCATCTTACCTTCATTTTGCTACTCTTGTTGTCGAAATTTATGGTCAATCTGCAACTATGATGCATGTCATTATGTTAAATATATATTACACACACACACACACACACACACACATATATATATATATTCTGAAAAAGAATTGTCTAATCTTAATTGTATTTCTTCCATGTGCAATTCATATGAACAGGCATCCTTGGGATGTAAATTAGTTGAACCATGTCAAGCAGACTAAATATTTTAACTCAGCTTAGCATAAACTGTATTTAACTCAGCTCTTAGCCTATTTGATAGTTCTCAAATTGTTTGCAGCTTGGTTGTCCTTTGAAATATGAGTTCACTTTTTATTAACTTAAGTCTTGAATTGAAGTTAATAATTTATTGGTTCAAAGGAGAAAACCAATAGAGACATATGTCTGAGACACTAGGTGCAATAAAATATTGGCCTTTTGAAACTAATAAGGCTCTCAGAGATAGCATAGATGCAACTTGACAATAGAGCCGGCTTATATAGCAGCCGTCATATATTCTGGCCTATAAAAATGGTTTAGCTGCCCATATGCATTTGGGCTTGTGCTTATATGCAAATTTGATCATTGATCAGCCATTTTCTTTTTCTTTTCCTTAATTGAATTGTTTTTCTATATAGTATAATATAGAACAAAACCCCTCTCTGTAGCCATTTCATACTTTCAGTTGCCCATAATGCCCCCAAATTGTAATTAGATCAAGTTTTATCCATTTCATGGACAGAATTTTGAAATTGTATCGAAAGTGGGTTAAATGTGAAATTTGTATATATTAACCCTCACAATACTTCTAAATCCTCCTAATAATTTGGGAAGTGAGATGTGGCTTATGAGCTCTTTTCTGTGTTGATTGATGGAAATATCCCTGACAACTATTATCTTGTTAAAATAATATGCTGTACCCATTTTTTTCAATTTTTGTCTTTTTTCTTTCAAGTTAAAACACACTGGTAGAGCATTTAGCCACCATTATGCAGCACCAATGTCTAATGGTATACGTCTGAGCATTTAGTCACCATTAGCCACTAAATGTTATATGTCTGTGTACCTTTTCCAGTCCTTTCACAGCAGGTAGATATCACAGCCTTGTGATTGAGAAAGAGAGTTTTCCTAGTGAACTGCTCAAGGTTACGGCATGGACAGAAGATGGCCTGATAATGGCCGCTCGTCACAAAAGATATAAGCACCTGCAGGTAAGACACTTTGTTCCTTTGCTCTTCGCTCTTCGCTCTTCGCTCTTCTTTCTCTTCTATAAATTTATTTATTTATCAAATTAGAATAGGATGAGAATTTCCTTGTTTCCGGAAACTGATGTCTTTTTGTGCATGGAAAGTGAAAAATGCATGACATGCTTCATCTTTAATTAAGACAATCTAATAATTGTATTACATGTAACATCTTTGAGGTTTGACCCCATACCTTCTTTAACCTTCCTTGATTTCCATACCTATTTTTCTGGTGCTTTTTTGGTATCAAGATGAATTATTGCTAGAATGGGGAGTCATGATATTTATTAAATTAGGCCAATATGTATGTTGACCACAATGGGAAAGTAGATTGATTTATGAGAGTGAACCCTGTGTGCAATCTTAAACAAAGTCTATATATAAAAGAAGAAACTTGTTCATAAGAATCTTCTCTTGGGTTCATTTGGGAGTGCTAAAATGCATTAGCTCTTATGTGTTTTAGTGCTTTGTTTTTAGCACTTTCTAGAAAAATCTAGTTAAATGTTTAATGTTACCTGTAAAGCACTTTAAATACTATTTTAATTAGTATGTAATTATGTACTAATTTAAAAATCACCTTTAGTGCTAATTAAATTTAATAAGCACTTATATAGAGTTAATAATAAAAGATATGGATAATTACTTAGCACTGCTAATCAGGCACCATCACGTCCCGACTATGGGGTCCTCCTGTGACAATCGCCACAGACTCTTATGATACACCCTCTTTGTCCAGAATGTACCATAAGAGCCTGTAAGGCTATTAATCATTTACTCAACACCTGAAAATTGTTTATAAATATAACATCCCATTTATGGGAGCAATATCAAAAAATTGATCTCCGTGATCAATTCAACCACAATATATATAATCTATGTAAATATCAATTTAAAACAGTTCATATGGATTGAACAAAAATAATAAGTTCTTATAAAATCATTTAGTTTACAATCCTCTTCATAATCCAAAATAAAACAATTCCAAAATAACTTATATACCCAATATCTTACATATCCAATGAACCCTAGACTTACAGGTGAGTCAAGATGGAAAAACTATCCAGAGCGCTGTATGCTCTCTATCACTACCACAAGCCCCGCGAGAGTTAACGCTCTTAATCTAAAAGCTATAATTGTGAAGGATGAGTATACAAGTATACTCAGTGAGTAAACACATACATATATAGTTATATATACATGCACACACATTTCTAAATTATGATATTGGAATTTCATTTATTAATATACTAAAATACATATATACAACTCATGTACAACAATGTCCGCAAAACAATTATATTGGGTATACACTTAAGTTTAAATATATAACACAGGTTAGCCATACTATGCCGACTGCTACCTTACCCAAGGTAAAGTCGAAATCTATCAGTGAGTCTGTTATGCATAAATTGCATATATAACACATTCTTTATAAATTGAAAATATTTCTTATGCATTTATAAAATCATTTATTTCATATTAAACATGCATTTATAAAACAAGTCCATCTCACTAATGTTGGCACTGATGTAGTCACTTGGTGATAAAGTGAAGGGTAACTTTAAATGGTTAATCTATTGTATCCATCAAATCCAGGAGATTTCTATCAAGCCGACAAGGAAGGTTAATCACTCCCTCTACGTTTTCTCACGCCCACTCGGCACTTCTCGTAAGTTTTCGAAACCTAGTATCACACACATATATTTAAAATAAATTTTCATTCTCTAAATGTTTATATTCTAATGTATTTAAATTAAACATGCGTGGAAATGTAACTTATTATTCTTATGTGACATACAACGTTTCTCGAGGCTTAACTAATGGGTCATTTATCCGATTTTCAATAATGAAATCCCATGACCATTTTTATTTTAACTTTCACATTCACGTCTAACACAATTATACTTATTCCCACAAATATTTAACGCGTATATGTCACCTTAACATCCATATACCGCAATTCTACATAATTCCATATTTTTTTCACATATTAATACAATTACTCAAATGACAATTCAATGCATATATATATCATCATATTTTCCATTCATTGCAATTTTACACCACAATACATTTTCGATAAATATACGTACACATATTCCAATGACAAATGCACGCATATTCGATGTTATACATTTTCAATTATCATTATAAACTCAATTCTACATTTCCTATACAAAATCAAGCTTAAATTTGATATTTATCCACGGATAAACAGTAATTTTAAACTTTTAATTTATCCAAAATGACGAAATCGAGCTTAAAATAGATTAATTAACTTACCTAGAACCTGTTGAAGTTGTTAGAAACTTGAATTAACCATTTAAAATAAAAACCTCCAATTTGTTTCCAAAACCCTAACTTCCTCCTTGCATTTCTTGCTCAATTATGATAGTAATATGTAGAGGAGATGTTAAATAGTCACTGAAAAACAAAAATCGGCAATAATTTCAGTTAGGATTTAAGTAATTTGATGAAGAAATGGAGAAGAAGATGAAGAAATTAGGTTCTGCCGAAGACAAAAGCAAAAACATAGCTACTGCCTACGTGTTTTTATTTCTGATTTGGAAAATTTTAATTAGCCCCCCAATGTTTTTAAAAATTTTATATTTACTTGAAATTTTGGAAAGTCTTCAATTTAGTCATTCCTTCACAAAACAGAAATTCTGAAATTTCTGAAAACTTTAAAAAAATCTTCACTTTAGTCTTGCAGTCACAAAAGTAGGGTTTACAATTTCTACCCTCCTTAGAAAAATTTTATCCTCAAAATTTTACATATCTATTACTAGAATAGATATGGATATTGTTGTTTCATAGAGTGCTCAAGTTCCCAAGTTGCGTCATCGATATTTGCATTACTCCACACAACTTTTACCATAGGAATGGTTTTATTTCTCAAAACTCGATCTTTCTGAGCAATTATCCTCATGGGATAAGTTTCATACTTCAAGTCCTCTCTCAACTCTATTGGAGTTGTTTCTAAGATGTGTGAAGAATCTGGCACATATTTTTTTAACATCGACATGTGAAACACATTATGGATTCTTGCCAACTCTGAAGGCAAGTCTAATCTGTATGCCACTGGACCAATTCTTTCAATGATCAGAAAAGGTCCAATATATCGTGGATGGAGCTTCCCTCGGTTTCTAAATCGAATTACACCTTTCCAAGGTGATACCTTTAAAAATACCATATCACCTACATCAAATTCCAAGTCTCTTCTTCTGTGATCTACATATGACTTCTGCCTATCCTGGGTAGCCTTTAATCTTTCCCGAATCACTTTCACCTTTTCTGAAGTCATCTCAATTAATTCAACATTTTCAAGTTTTCTTTCACCCACTTCATCCCAACATAATGGTGTTCTACACTTTTTACCATATAAAACTTCGTAAGGAGCCATAGCAATACTGGCTTGGTAACTATTATTGTAAGCGAATTTAATCAGAGATATGTGCATGTCCCAACCACCTTGAAATTCAATAACACATGCCTGCAACATATCTTCTAAAGTCTGGATGGTCCTCTCCAACTGACCATCAGTCTGAGGATGAAATGCAAAACTGAAATTTAAAGCAGTACTCAAAGCTTTCTGAAGTTTCAGCCAGAACCTTACAATCTCTGCTATGTAAAGTTTTGCCAGTTTCTCCAAGGAATACTTGATACGAATTGGTAGGAAATGAGCTGACTTCGTCAGGCAATCTACTACAACCCATATTGCATCATGTCTTGACTAAGTACGAGTTAATCTAATCACAAAATCCATGGTAATGTATTCCCACTTCCATTCTGGTATAGGTAAAGGTTGCAATATTCTTGCTGGTTTCTGATGTTTTGCCTTAATCTGCTGACACACCAAACATCTAGTCAGATACTCAGCTATGTCCTTCTTCATAGCTGGCCACCAATAACTTTCTCTGATGGTTCAGTACATCTTCGTACTTTCAGGATGCATAGCAAAAGCAGAACAATGCGCCTCTTCCATAATAGCCTTTTTTAAGTCATCAATATCAGGCACACAAACTCTGCCTCTAAGAGTTAATGTTCCATCTGATGCAAGGTAAAAATCACTCATCTTCCCGTCAAGTATATCCTGACATATCTTGACAAAACTATCATCTTGCATCTGTCTTTCTCTAATCTGATCCACCAATGTAAGTCTCACCACAAAATTAGCCACCAAGGCTCCAATCTCATCACAACTCAAGGCTACTTTCAAAGTCTTCAATTCTATCAACAGTGGCATATATGTTGTTCGGATAAATAATAATGTAACAGAAGATTTTCAGCTCAAAGCATTTGCTATTACATTATCTTTTCCTGGATGATACTCAATAATCAAGTCATAATCTTTGATCAATTCCAGCCATCTCCGTTGTCTCAAATTCAACTCTCGCTTTGTAAAGAGATATTTTAGACTCTTATGGAAAATAAAGACTTGACACTGCTCTCTATACAAGTAGTGTCTTCAAATCTTCAATGCAAAAACTATTGCCGCAAGTTCTAAGTCATGGGTAGAATAATTAACTTTATGTTGCTTAAGCTGACGAGAAGCATAAGCTATTACTTTCCCATTCTGTATCAATACACAACCCAATTCTTGCTTAGATGCATCGCTATACACAACATAACCACCTCCAAGTGTAGGAAGTGTTAGAACTGGTGCAGAAGTAAAACAATTTTTTAGTGCTTGGAAACTTTGCTCATATTGCTCATTCCATACAAACTGAACTCCTTTTTTTGTTAATCGTGTCAACGGAGCGGCCAATGAGGAAAAACCTTCCACAAACCTCTGATAATAACCTGCTAACCCCAAAAAGCCTCAAAGTACTGTCTTTCTTCTTTACAAACAATATATGTGCTCCCCAAGGTGAAAAACTAGGTCTAATGAAACCTTTATCAATCAACTCTTGCAATTGATCCTTGAGTTCCTTGAGCTCTGCTGGTGCCATACGATATGGAGGCATAGATATTGGATTAGTTCCAGGTATAAGATCTATAACAAAGTCAAAATCTCGTTCCGGAGGTATTTCAGGTAACTCATTTGGAAATACATCGAGAAACTCATTTATAATAGAGAAATGTTCTAACTGTTTCTCCTGAATTGACATATCCACTACATATGCCAGGAATGCCTCACAACCTTTCTGCAATAACCGCTTTACTTCCAAAGACGAAATTACACAAGATGCAACCACATTACGCTCACCAATCCAAATCATTTCAGACTCACCAGGCTTTCGGAAAGTCACTTGCTTAGTAAAGCAATCCACTGATGCTCGATGTTGTGATAGCCAATCCATTCCCAAAATGGCATCAAAGTCTTGGATCTTTAGTGGAATGAGATCTGCCTCAAAGGTAGTCTCTCCCACTATCACTCCACACTGTTTAAATACAGTCTTTCCAAGCAATCTCTGCCCTAGTGGTGTATGCACTACTAATTCTTGGTCTAAATGATGTACTGATGAATGATCGATTACATCCGGGATCAATAACAATGTATGCAGGCTGACCAAAAATTAGCACCATACCTGCGATCACATCTGGATTAATTTGAGTCTGTTCCTGGTTCAGTGCAAATACTTTGGTCTGAAACCTAAGCTGACTCTTCTGTGCACCCTGAGCTGATGATGTACTACCAGAACCAGATCTCCTATTAGGTGGAATAGAAGTCTGAGCTGGAGGTCGCTGTTGAGGAAAAACAGGATGCTGACCTTGAGCAAAAGGTCTAGTCAACTCAGGTCTCCTCAACTAGGACAATTCCTCTTGATGTGACCTGTCTGCCCACAATGAAAGCATGTCATGGGAGATCTACATACACCAGTATGCTGCTTGCTGTAGAGAGGACATTTACTAGCTCTCTATGTCTGCTAAGAATTCGTAGCAGATCTCGAAGCATTTGATCCCTGTCTGGATCTGAATCCAAAGGATTCACGCGGAGAGAAAGGTGGATTACTAGCAGGACTCGGCACAAAAGTACTGCTAGATGAACCATTGTTGCGGCTCTTCTTCAAAGACTGGCCTATAGAAATATTCAGATCCTTTATTTTTTAAAAGCCAACTCTCGCCCTTCTTTCCCCTATCAGTTTCTCTACTCGAAGTGCTAATTGCACCATCTCTTGGTAACTCTGTGTACCAATCAGTGGCATCTACTCTTTGATGTCCAAATTAAGTCCTACCTCAAACTTGGCACAAAGGGTCTCCTCATTGGCAAATTCAGGAACAAACTCTGTCAGCTCTCTCAATTGAGTCTCGTACTCTACCACTGTTTTACCCATCTCTCTCATATTTAGGAATTCCTATCGTTTCTGATTACTGTGATAGTGAGTAAAATACTGATTTTGAAACTCTCTCAGAAAATCATCCCATGTCAATTGTATCCCAGATCTGGCCAACATGTTCTGCCACCAAGTAGCAGCACTATCCTACAATAACCGTACAACAACTTTTACTTTATCTTTATCTGCAACACCCATATCCTGCAAATTCTGCTGTAACACCCTCAGTTATTTACTTGTCACCACTGTATCAGAAGATCCTGAGAAAAGCTCACACCCCAACTGTCTTGCTTTCTTGATTAGCTTAGAAAGCCTGTATACTGGTCTTGAAGATTCTACAGCATGAACTGTTGGCATTGGAGGTGCCATCATCGGTTCTTTGGCTGGTTGTCCCAAGGGAACTTGCACAAGCTAAGCTGGATTTTGGTTCTGGGTATTCCAAAATGCCATAAATGCTGTCCACATCTCCGTTGGCACATTAGCTGGCATTTCCATCCCAGGTGGTGGAAATGGAGCTGCTTGTTCCTGTTGAGGAAATTGAGATACATGTGAGGAATATGCTGGTTCCTCTTCAGGTAATGGTATTCTACGGGGTCTACCCTTTCCTCTTCCTGTACGTGGAGGTATATTCATTACAAAAAAAAGACAAAATTCGATCATATATGCTTCACAATAACATTGGTTTATCTATAACTTGACTCACTTAATGTTTATTGGATATTTTCAAAAGAATTATTTTCAAAACTATGTTCAACCCATTTTTAAAAATAATAGCAAACTGTTTTTAGAATATTTAAAAGCAACTTTCAAAATCAAGTGTTCTGATACCACTAAAATTGTCACGCCCCGACCCTGGGGTCCTCCTGTGACAATCGCCACAGACTCTTATGATACACTCTCTTTGTCCAGAATGTATCACAAGAGCTTGTAAGGGTATCAATCATTTACTTAACACCTGAAAATAATTTATAAACATAACATCCCATTCATGGGAGCAATATCAAAGAATTGATCTCCGTGATCAATTTAACCACAACATATATAATCTATGTAAATATCAATTCAAAACAGTTCATATGGGTTGAACAAAAATAATAAGTTCTTATGAAATCATTTAGTTTACAATCCTCCTCATAATCTAAAATAAAACAATTCCAAAATAACTTACATATCTAATATCTTACATATCTAATATTTTACATATTCAGTGGACCCTAGACTTACAGGTGAGTCAAGATGGAAAAACTACCAGAGCACCGTATGCTCTCTATCGCTACCACAAGCCCCGCGAGAGCTAACGCTCCTAACCTGAAAGTTGTAATTGTGAGGAGTGAGTATACAACTATACTCAATGAATAAATACATACATACATAGTTATACATACATGCACACACATTTCTAAATCATGATATTAGGATTTCATTTATTAATATGCTAAAATACATATATACAATTCATTTACAACAATGTCTGCAAAATAATTATATTGGGTCTGCACTTAAGTTTAAACATATAATACGGGCTGGCCATACTATGTCGACCGCTACCTTACCCAAGGTAAAGTCGAAATCCATCAATAAGTCTGTTATGCATAAATTTTATATGCAACACATTCTTTATAAATTGAAAATATTTTTTATGCATTTGTAAAATTATTTATTTCATATTAAACATGCATTTATAAAATAAGCTCGTCTCACTGATGTTGGCCCAAGTAGTCACTTGGTGATAAAGTGACTGTCCTCGTTGTATCCATCAAATCTAGGAAATCTCTATCAAGCCGACAGGACTTTCTATAGAGTCTCCATATAATTGCGCACCCACGTATCGGCTCACAGTAAGCTTACCAGGGCTTAATCTTTCTTATATAGCTTTACTGCGGCACCAGTAACCTTTGCAGCTTCTCATAGGTCCATCCATTGGTTATAGCTCTGTATATACAGTAAATATCCTAGCCCACTGGCCATACAATAACATTCGACCTTAACGGCTTCACATCACTAATGTATATGTATTTAAAACATTTTTTTTTCCAAAACAATATTATACTTAAAATCCGGCCTCCCCGAGCCATAACCATTTCATGTACATCAAAACATAAATTTATAATAGCAGACTATATATATAAAACATTTCCCAATATCATGCAAACCAATATTGATCATGTTCATTTCAACAAATTTAGCATACATGCATACTATATAGATATCACATGTATTCTTTATTTACATAATTACGCATGTATAAATTTATTCACAACTTAGGGGCGGGTAATCACTTTCTACGTCTCTTCACGCCCATTCAGCACTTCTCGTGGGTTCTCGGAACCTAGTATCACACACATATATTTAAAATAAATTCTCATTCTTTAAATGTTTATATTCTAATGTATTTAAATTAAACATGCGTGGAAATGTAACTTATTATATTTAGGTGACACATAACATTTCTCGAAGTTTAACTAATGGGTCATTTATCCGATTTTCAACAATGAAATCCCATGGCCATTTTTATTCCAACTTTCACATTCATGTCTAACACAACCATACCTATTCCTACAAATACTTAACGCGTATATGTCACCTTAACATCCATGTATCGCAATTCTACATAATTCCATATTTTCTTCACATATTAATACAATTACTCAAATGACAATTCAAGGCATATATTTATATATATATATAGATATATCATATTTTTCATTCATCGCAATTCTACACTACAATGTATTTTCGATAAATATACGTACACATATTTCAATGACAAATGCATGCATATTTGACGTTATACACTTCTAATTATCACTATAAACTCAATTCTACATTTCCTATACAAAATTAAGTTTAAATTTGACATTTATCCACTGATAACCAGTCACCCTAAACTTTTAATTTAGCCAAAATGACGAAATCGAACTTAAAATAGGTTAATTGACTTACCCAGAACCTGTTGAAGTCGTTAGAAATTTGAATTAACCGTTTAAAATGAAAACCTCTAATTTGTTTCCAGAACCCTAACTTCCTACTTGCATTTTTTGCCCAATTATGACAACAATATGTAGAGGAGGTGCTAAATAGTCACTGGGAAACAAAAATCGGCAATAATTTCAGTTAGGATTTAAGTAATTTGATGAAGAAATGGAGAAGAAGATGAAGAAATTAGATTATGCCGAAGACGAAAGCAAAAACATAGCTACTGCCTTCGTGTTTCTATTTTTGATTTGGAAAATTTCAATTAGCCCTCTAATATTTTTAAAAATTTTATATTTACTTGAAACTTTGGAAAGTCTTTAATTTAGTCCTTCCTTCACAAAACAAAAATTCTGAAATTTCTTAAAACTTTAAAAAAATCTTCACTTTAGTCTTGCAGTCACAAAAGTAGGGTTTACAGGCACTTAGTTTCAAATGGGGATTATTGTTGAATTTTACTGATTAATATATCTGGAATAATGTATGCTTAACCTCATGTCATATGATCTGAAGAATCCATATAACTCCTAAGAGATGACGAAATCTCTCAGGAAACGTTTTTATCCGATTGTTTTTAAGTTTGGTTGAGTGATTGGTTGGGCCTACGAGCAAATTTATTTGAACATACGTTAAAACTTAAGATTTTAGAGGACAATCCATTAATATTTTGGGTATTTTAAAATATCATTTTTTCAGTAGAGTTAAATGCGGAACTTTAGTGGGTCAGCCTTTAACTTCTGCTAGAACGCACATCTTTTACTAAGTGAAGAGATCCATTTAGGGCCTTTGAGGTGATTTTATGCATATCATATGTCATACAAGGATGTTATTTAGATGTATTGACAGGTTAAATGCCAATGCTGTTACTGGCGAATTTGATGGTGAACCTAACATGATAATGAAGTTCGCAAAGAGTGTTAGTGATCCTAGTTAGCATTAATATGATCTTTTAATTCTGCTTGCAATATTTAAAGTATATGTTGGAGGAAACCATTGAATCCCAAGGGATGTCGAATAGTAGCTATGGAATCAAATCTACACACAAATTTGATACTTTCGAGAACTGAAACAAATTAGCCGAAACAGTTACAAAATACAAAGAACAGTTAGTCTACATATTTGGATACTGTCAGATACTCAGATTTGCAAGCCCTCAATTATGGTGTTACACTACCTGTACATCCTTAGGCTTTTCTCTATAAAAATTGCAAAGAAAAGAAGTGTCGTAAGATCATTGTTGCCTTATGAGAAGATACTTATACAACATGGGTAGTATGCCATATCTTACCCTAAAAAAAATGTCCTCAAAATAAGTTATTGAACTCCCTAATGCCATTTTTCTGATATACAAATATTTTCTTTCCCACGCCTCTATGGTTGCCACTTAAGTAGTTAATCACTGTTATGAATGAGTGGTATCAAATATGCAGGGGGGTCAGTTTCATCCTGAGAGCATTATAAGCACTGAAGGCAAGATAATTGTTGGCAATTTCATTAAACTGATAGATAGAAAGGAAGCGGCTGATTCTCATAATCAGAGACTGTCTATTGCATAGAAATATTCAATCCATCTCTTTTTTCTTTTTTCTTTTTTTTTTGGTTTGGGCAATCCATGTTGGTTCTTTTATAGGAAGAACTTGTATTTTGCTTGTAGTTCTTTGAACACCTAATTTTGAAGAATTGGTTGCATGAAAAAAGAAACTGCATTATAATTCCCGGAAATCCCTTGAAAGTTTTTACCGATGAGTGTTTTGTTGATCAAATGATGTAACAGCTGTAGTGTAGTTTCTGTATATCAGCTAGGCAATTTTTTGTCCCTTCTCAAATGAATCTCAAGTTTCAATTGATTTTCAATGTGAAGAGTTACTTTCTTGTTCATAATCTTGATAATTCCGAACCAGTAAACATAAATTACAACCTCTACTTGCAGCTTGTTATTTGAAATGATTGTCAAGTTTTGGGTTTTAAGCTATACGAGTCTCCCTGTAATTGAGATGCGATTTTTAATTGTTGTTGTTGAATGAAATCACTAGTTGCATTGCAAGTAGGGTCTGGTCTTATTTTATTTTCGTTAAAATTATATTGGATTGAAAATTTTTGGTTCCTGTGTTTTGAAGATCTGACCGAACTGAAAGTGAATTGACGATCGAATTGATCAATTCGGTATATTTTAATTTTTTAAAGTTAAAAATTTTTGTAAAAATTAATTTAATTTTAAGTTTTTTTTATAATTAAATATAGATTATATATCATAAATAATAAATTCAACTAAATAAAATGTGGTAAGTGCGTTAGTTAATTTTAAAATCTATTTATTTATTTATTTATTTTTGGTTCAGTTCAACCTTTTTTTCGGATCAATTTATAAACTTAATATTGAATTAATTACTGTTCAATTCTTTATATAAAAATAAAATATATAATTTTAAAGTATAGAAATCGGACTAAAATCGAACTAAAATCGAACTGAACCATATTTATAGTATGTATGGCAGATGGTTAGTAAGTTGTATAGTCATAAAAATATCCTATATTTAAGGTCTACAAATTGGAAACAATCCGCAAGTTGTCAACCAATAATCTTCAACCCAAAAAAAAAAAAAAAAAAAAAGGGAGCGTGGGAGATGGAGTGACGTGCATTGCAATGATGGGAAGTGCTTTTGTAATGGAATCACTTTAGACTTGTGTAACTCTGGAAAAAAGGGGCTTTTGGTTGGTTATGGATGATGGCAAATGAGAGTCGAGAAAGAAATGAATATTAGAGTTGGCGTGTCGGTAATGAGTTATCATTTCCAGTTCAAAGCTGGTGGTTGGCAACTGATGTGGAAATGTACAGCCATTTCTTTATTGGATGGATTGCCACAAAATTTTGCAGATTAACTAAAACCTCACAACTCATACCCAATATATATGAAGCCAATAAGAACTATTTGCTTTTCCTGCTCACATAACATCATCTTTCATTAATCTCTTTCCTTTTTTTTTTTTTTTTTTTTTTTTTTTTTTTTTTTTTTTTTTTTTTTTTTTTTTATTTTTTTTTTTTTTCAACTTAGTAATTGCCTACTACAAATGGCATCTTAATCTATGATATAATATAACAATAATCTTGTACTTAAACTAAACTAAAAGAATTGAACTGAGATCAAACTCAAACTCAATCCACTGATTCAATTTAGTCTTAGTTTGGTTTTTTTAGTTTTAATTTAAGTAAAAAAAAAATAAATTTTTTTTATTTAAACATATTTATAAATAACATTATTTTTAAAACAATATAATTACTTTTAAATGATTAACAAATGTATATAATATAATATATATATATATATATATTAATATGCAAAGTAGCATGTTATCATCTTATCTCTCTTTTGGATCAACTTACCTTTTTCTTTTCTATTATTTTAATATTAAATTTGAAGCACAAAAGAGAACTAAGGATAAATTCTTGTCACCACAAAATGTTAAATTCTGTGTAAATTGAAAGGTAATGAATCAAATCTTTATCTATAATGCAATTAAAGCAACCAATCTTAGCATAACAGAGCAGCTAATTTTGTGGCCAAATGTGATGATAAAATTTGATTAATCTTCAATGATAATGACTTGAAAGAAATCTTAGATGCACTTTCTTCTCAATTGGCATTAGCTTAAGCACTGATTAACATAACATACAAAGTTATTTACACAATTCTAGTTGTACATATCACATGTCCTTGTAGGAATATCAAATCAAATCATTTAATTTTTCAATTATTGATATGGGTTTTACTAATAAATCAAAATTTTCCCTTTTATTTAAATCTTGTTGGAATATTTATGATGGATAGTTATTATATAAATATAATTAAATTTTAATACAAATAAATTTTTAAAAAATAAAAATAAAAAAATCATGAGATATTATACTAGAAAAGAATCCTAGTGAAAGACAAAACCATGCTTATAACATGATGTAAGAAATCTATTCAATTTCTTCAGATAAAAACTACCCAACTACCCAAACCTAAAATGCTGCCCTGAGATCCCCAACTGTTCGAGGAAAGTCACAAGTCCAACTTTGGTACAGCGATCCTTGAGACTAGGCCTTATCAATCTTACCCTACAAAACAAATTCCAAAATCACTTGCGAAAATCAGACCAAACAGACTGCCATTTGCAGAGAAATTGCTCCCCTACCTGTCACACCGTATTCCAACTGATCATTTCACAAAATATCCTCTCAATACGACAAGCTTCACCCCCTTTAAATATAATTTACTTTCACACAACAAAACTCGAACAATTTTTGGGCATGCTTTCGTGCTTGATGTTTTCGTACAAATACAAAATTTGTGATGATAAGATATTAATGCACCAAATCCTAACACAAATATATAATATAAAGCTAAATATATTTATTTAACCCATGAGGGTGTCCCCAAAATAAATTAATTAACAAGAAATGCAAGAACATAAAATCATAACCGAATTCAATACACAATGTAAAAGATAAACAAAAAAAGCCAAATACATGATGCCGCATCATCAATGATAAAATGAAAGGTATGAACTATACACATACCAACCATCAACCATACAAATAAAAACTCTCCATCACCCTCAATAAAATTTGTGCTATCTTTATCTCCCTGTCTGTCTCTATACACAAAAATAGCATAACCCAACTTAATCAAACTCATAGGAGAGCAGAGGGAAGGAGATGACCAATTTAATAACCCCCATATGACTAAACAGATATATAGCATTCATCAACCTTCTCAAATGGAATTGGCCTCGGATGTCCGGCTTGCTCGGCTCTGGTGGTGTCGTTTCCTGTGGTGGCGATGGCCTCCTCCAAATGTAACGGGATCATATACTTTGAGGCGTTCAGCTTCAATAGGATTGATTATACACTCGGGAGGAGGAACTTTGTATCTAATTTGGTCATAGCAGTAGGAATATGTCATATGTTTTGTCCTAAAGTTTTCCATTTTGATTCTTTGTGATGGGGAGATACCGGTAGGGACTAATGCTTTCGAACTTTCAGTTCTGTCACACTTTGATGATGTTTGCTCAATCGGATCAACTGCACAGCCGTGAAGGATGAAGTTGGAGAATTCAGTCACATAGGGAGCATATTTGTAATTCACTCTATATTTGCCACCATTGGTAGCCCAATCGGAACCATCCCAGATTGTGGCATACAAAGACATTGGCTTAGCAGGAAAATCTCCTCCCATTGATGCTGTTCTCGTAAACTCTCTAATGGGAACACTGTCTACATAAAATCTGCAAAGAAAATTTGAGACATGAGAAATGACACAGAAGCATCAAAAACATTAAGACAATAATGACAGGAGATTATTAATCTAACAACACAAAATTCTACGGCCTTTAGCTTCCTCGTACTAAAGTTTAGTCTGAATCAAGCCCAGGAATTGTATTATGCTCAATCACCTCACAAGGTCATTCTTTCATAGGTTCTCAAACGTAAGTAATCTACAGTTTGAATCTTTTTTTTAATCTTTTTCTACAAAGAAACAGGGAATAGCTATATTTAGCTAGGCTAACAGAGGAAAGAGTGGTTTGATGAAACAGGGGATGCAATAAGTAGAAAGAAACAGAGCATTTGCAGCACAAACCATCAACTTCCTAAAAATAGAAACATCATCCATATATACAAGAGCATCACGTCACACACCATAATCGGCAAACTCCATTACACTTGGACAGTGAAACTGTGATTGAAATTGGTAAAACTGTAGCCTCCAAAAAAACTGAAAAATCAATTGAAAAGACATATCAAAGATGAAAATTCGATGCTCACATGATTTGAGAATCAGTCCAAAGAATACTGTACTGATGGAAATCATCAGAAGGATCGAACCAAAGATTGTATCTCTCTTCTCTGCCAACGCTAGTGCTTCCATTGCCATAAACGTTGGTCTGAATCCTCCAATCTTTGCCTCTGATGTTACCCAAGAACTCAAAGTCTATCTCATCATGGTTCTTCTGAAATATGTCGCCATTTGACATCTATAAACCAAATTAAAAAAAAAAAAAACTCTGTCAAAAATGGTTTTCATCAGATTGATAAACAAGAACTTGCCTGAAAAAAATGCCTAAAAACTCCATCTGAGACGTATGGTTTAATCAATTTTTGCGTTTAATTAACACATATAAGCTTGAAAATGAAAAGGGCACCGAGAAATTCATCTGGTATTGATTTTATGGCATATTTCTTTTGGCTCAGATTGTCAAACTGACCTATAAAATTTATATCAGTTCTAAAAATCCCTACTTCAGAAGACATCGAATAATAAGATAAATTTTGTAGAAAAAAAAAAAAAAAAAAAAAGAATCCATCTGATAGCTTTTCGGGTGATCATGTTTATAAGATGAAAACTGGAAAAAAAAAATTACTTCTGCATTTTTTACTAAATATGAGCAAACTGAAACAGACCATTGGATTGTTATTAGTCCATTCATATTTATAAGCATACTATGGAATCTAAAATTTAAGAAGAAAAACTGGTATAATTAGTACAATCAGATTAAATTTAAAAAAAAAAAGTAAACAGAGAAAAAAAACTATTTTTTTAATTTAAGAAAAAAATCAGATTGTCAAATAGATTACTCACATAGAAGGCAACAACAACTCCAGCAGTATAATCAGCAGGCAACTTAATTGAAGCACTGAAGAAACCATGAAGATAAAGGTCCTGAGACACAAATCCAGACCCTGTATACACACACAACCCACAACATAAGAAACACTAAAAAACCCAACAAAAGCAAGAAAATCCACAAAACAAACAAAAAAATAATAAAAAAACACAAACCTGTTCTCTCATCAAGAGATAAATGAACAGATTTGCCATCTTTATGAACAACAAGATTATCATTCCCAAACAAATGGGTGTACCCTTCATCAAAAGGTAGAATAGGCAGATTTCTGTAAAACCCAGACGCAACTACAACAAAAAGCGAGAAAGCCAGGAGAAAACAACTCATATAAGAAACCCCCACCATTTTGTTCAGTTTTTTTTTTTTTTTTTGGTATATATATATGCGTGTGTGCGTGTGTTTTATGTCTAAGTCTGAATGAATATAAATAAGAAACAAAAGAAAAAGAGTGTTGAGAAAGGAACAATCTCTCTCTGTGTATAAAAATACAACAGCTGTGAAGAAGGAGAAGAAGAAGATAGAGAGAAGATCGAAGAGTTTTCAGCGAGAGCCGAAAAAGGCCATTGAAAAAGGAAGACAAGAGGAGGTCATTTTATTGGTCAGTGAACGTTTTCTGTCATATTTAATTTTATTTATTTATTTATAATTTTTGTTACTTATATAAATAAATATTGAGATTTTTATTTTTATTTTTTCTCTTGTGGGAAAGTAGGGTTTTAGGAAGCATGAAATATAGAGACTTAAAGAGGAATGAAGATTTTGCCAATAGATGTTAGTGTTACCGTCTGTCTTGTCAGTTTCTTTTTCTTTATTTTTTTTAAATTAAAAATAATATATTTATAAAAAATAATAATAAATCATGATGATAAGGGATAACTTATTTTAATTTGTAATTTCATCCATTATTTAAATTTTAAAAAAAATTAGAAGCTTATTTATTGTATAAAATGATGAATCAAAATCAAAATCAAAATCAACATGTCTTGTTTACTACTATCAAGTATTTATGACATGCAAGAAACTCACTTTCATTTTAATATTTTAATTTTATACACATTATAAATGTAAAGAGTAATGACATAAATTATTCCATTGCATGGAATTTTTTTTTTTAATTTATATAAAGTTTGATTTTCATATATCATGTTCAAGTATTTTTTGTTGCTTGACATTATTTCTAAAATGACCAAAATTAATAGAAACTAGTGAGGAAAATAACAAGTAAATATGTAAAATTCCTTAGAGAAAATTGTAAAATTTTAGGAGAATGAAATATGCTTATTCATTGTTAAGAATTTAGTATTTAATTTATCAGTACACATTATGTGACTAATTTTTTTATTATAGGACATAAAATTTTACATTAACTATTATACATACACAATTTTAATATTTTTACTAATACTGTAGTTGTAGTTGAAGAAAAGTGACAAAGGCTTCATTCAAATTTATTGTACTTTTATTGCAATTTCATAATACAACAAACAAAGTGTTTGATAAACTCAAATTTTTTTAGTGAGAATTGCTCATATTTTTACTAATATTTAACATTTAGTAATTTTATTACACAACAGAGATAGTTTTAAAATCACAATACTTTAAACAAACAAATTTATCTTATTTTTATATAATTATATCAAAATTTAAACAATAAAATATTTTTTTTTCTTTTGTTCAAAATTTAAACAGTCAATTGTAATATTTTTTTTTTAAAGTTCGTTTGAGTAATGAGTATACAAGTATAAAGATTAACATAGGGGTAAATTAATCATGTTTCATCAAATAAAATTATAGATAATCATATCTACAAAATCAAATTTCTCAATTACAATAATGTCCATTAACAATGGTTTAACCACTTTATTCCTTCTTCAAGACTTTGAATGTATATTTATATATACATTATTCAAGCTTGAAAATCAAACTTTGAAGTCTTGAAAGAGGGATAAAGTGCCAAAAACTATACTAATAAAAAGTTAAAAGAAATTAACAATAAGAAATTGTAAATTGGGCGGGTGGGTGAATATATTGGTGGTCAGGCAACCTGCCGCGCCGCCCCGTTTCAGGTCATTATTGGGGTTAGAATACTAAATTGACCTTGTGTAGCTTCGAATTTACTGATTTGCCCCGTATTAAAATATTTTGGTGGCATTTTCGTAAATGGATGACGTCGAGGGAGGGCATTCAATGGAACGAAAAGTGAAAAACGCTCCTGTCAAACGACAATCGCGTGGACCCGCATCAAAACTTAGGAGCCTAGGCAGTTGACACGGATTTGCCACGTGGCTAAATTTGGGTTTCTTACGCGTGATCAAATAATATTTAACTGAAAACAAAAAGACTTTTAATGTGATTTGTAAAATGAAATTGTTTTGAAATCAATGCAATAATTTGAAATTATTGTTAAAAAGAAGGAGAGAAATCATGGTATGTCAGCTTATTTTCATTTTAAAAAAATTAATTAAATAACTTATAATTTAAAGAAACATGTTACAAATATGATTATATTATTTTAAAAACTAAAGAAATAATATTCAAAAAATTAAAGCATAAATTGCATAATTTATTTTAAAAATTCTTAATTTATTTTAAATTACTAAAATACAAATTAAATAAATAATTAAGAAGAAATAGAATTTCATTTAATCTTAGCTTTAAATTTATTATTCTTATTATGGGCGCTAGTACTCTACAGTAAACAGTTGTTCCTGATCTGAAGTGACATCCTGTCTCTTCCACGTCAGCACCTACTAGCCGTTGGCCCAATTCGGGTCCCACTCACTAAATCTTAAAATGACAAAAAATTTAGAAAGTTTGAAGTACACCGCAATTCTATGGCACAGCGAAGTTAACGCCGTTAATCATGGGGTCAATCTTGTTAGAGTGGGTAACATAAAGTTACCTGATTTCATTTCAGTGGATTGGTCACCGAATACTCGTATGTGTTACAAACAATAAGCTTGGTAACGTCCGTCGAGAACGGCGTCACTTTACAGAATCCGGGCCCCACCTATCACGCGTTAATTTAAAAAATAATAAAGATAGATTTGGTGTGAAAAAATTAAGAAAAAAATAAAAAGGTTTTATTTATTGTCTAGGGAAATGTGTACCGCCTGGGAAAGGACTCAACGGCATTGTCTACTGTGTTTGTCGAGTACACGTTAGCTTACATAAGTGGTAAAATGCTAACGTGTACATAAGGTGAATGTATGTGCATGCATGGGGAATTTGATTAGATATTAACTGCATGGGGAACATGGGATCTAATTTTGAGATCCCAATGTATGATGCTAATGTTGCCTATTGAGTTACATTTTCAACACAATATGATGAGCATCGGAAGAATTTGAGGGTAAATCCCCTAGCCAATCACGGCCGTTGACTCTCATTAATGTTTTTTTTCTTTTGTATTTTACCAAAGGTAACTTTTATAGTCACAATAAATGATGATCTAGCCGAGATAAACGACATAAGAGTTGTCATATTTACAAGGTGATGGAATTGCATAGCGATGGAGTGCAATCTAACAGTCCAAATGTAGAGTCGAGGAGTAGTTGACAAATTAATCTATCTATAATTGAACAGAACATCATAAATGTAGGTAAGATTTATTCTAAAATTTTTCATTCCAACTTTTTAAGATGAGATGTGCATAATGTTTCTTATAAAGTGGGTAACTTTTGGGGTTAGGTAAAACTTTCCAATCAAATGTCTAAGATATATTGATGATAAATGGGTGATGACATATTTGTCAAAGATGAAAGTTTTTTTGACTGAATAGGCCTGGCTATGTATGAACTACTTGAGAAGCAAGTAAGAGAAGAATTGGTTGGTTAATTCGCTGTACAAATTTAAGACAAGTTAGTTTTTGTTAGCCAATGAATAGTAAAAATTTAAGTGAATTTGGTAAGTTAAAATTATCTCTTTTTCTAAATGTCTCTTTCTAGACAACGTGACAATTAATTAACACTGTAAAAATACCAAGTAAATCGGTAAAAAAAAAAAAAGAAAAAACAATTGGAGGATAAGGTAAAAAGGAGTAGGAAAGATCCAAAGACGAAAGTGAATGAACGAACAAAACGACTGATTCAACACGACAAAGAACGTTTGATAGTAGTTGTTAAGTGCACGTGGGAGAATCTAGGACAGACTGGTAATAGTGAAACCCAGATGGGCATTTCAGTCAATCCAATTTTTTTAAAAATATATAAATCTATAAATAAAATATATCTTGGGGATGTTTGCCTGTCTTGTAAGAAATCGAGCCATTTTGTTTTTGTTTTGTTTCTCTATGCTTTTAATAGTGTGGGGCAGAGGGTCCACCAGTCATTTTATACCACGTGTCAAAAGTTTGGATTCTATCTAAGCTTTTTTATGAGTTGTTGACGTGGAATGAGGACATAGCATCAGATGAGAAGACAACTTTTTTGGCTGGCAGCCGATTTCGGGTGTATCAATTTTCCTACGTGGACAACCCCCACTGTGGTGGGTCCCATCACTCCGTGTTCTTCTTTCCTTTCATTGTACGCGTCAAACTCTTTAAATGCTAATTTACAATTTTATAGGGGTCAAACCAGGGCTCGTGAACCCTGGTCTAAAAGGTCACGGGGATTGGCTAGCTAGTTAGTGAAGCGGAAAATTTTCAAAATAATTTAAATTTAAACTCTTTTTTTTTTTTTTTTACTAAATTGATAATTTCGTAAAATTTAAACGCCAACAACTACTTAAAATGAAAATGTGTCAATTGCAGTGCGTTAGTATGATCCGCACGAGCGTGTTATCTACGATAAGTTCATGCCCCTAAAGTACTTTTTGCTACCCTGCATATGTTATAATACTTTATCTACATTGTACACTTTATATTATTTATTTTTTAATATTTTTATTAAAATTTTTATAAAATTTTATTATAAATAAATTCAATTTTATAATTTTTTTTATTATGTATATTTAAAAGAAATAGTTAATCAATAATATATTAATATAACATATTTAAAGTAAATAAAATAAAAAATATAATTATTAGAAATCAAATTCAAGTCATTAGGGTAAGAGATAGCTGCAATAATTTTTATTATTTAAATTAATATTTAATATTATAATAAGTGCAAAGTAGTCAATAAAAAAAATTATCTAAAATTTATGAAAGCTCTCAGTTTAGTAATAATTTTTTAAGATTAATCATTTATGCAAGCATCTTTTTAAATAGGGTCATATTAAAAAATTTTCCTTATTTCAATTTAGACGTTATAATTTCAAGCTGAGGGTGAGATATTTTTCACTAGCACCAAATCTGAAACTCACAGAAAACTCTCGTCTAATTTTCATTAATGCATACATTAATATTTTAGGTAAAGATCACACTTAAAACTCACATAAAATTATTAAAATTTATCTTTAATGTTAACATGAATTTTTGATCTAATAACTTAAGATTTTAGATCAATCAATTCATGCATCTTATTTTTATAGTATTATTATAAGATATAGTAGAGACAAGGTAGTTCTAAGTCCATATTTTGGGATCAAATAAGGGTTTCTTGCCTCCTTTATGAATTCTTATTATAATAATTTATCTTGTTAATTAATTTATTTTGTGAGTTTCGATTAAAAAAAAAATGGGCATCTCTATCAAACAATGCATTCACCTACCCATGAATACAATTTGAGTAGCTTTCGGTTCACAAGACTATTTAAGTCAAGTATCGTAGACTTATGTCATAAATTATTATTGCATTATAATTATTTTTAGTAATATTATAGTCACGCTACGAATTTAAGGTCCACTCGTAACAATTATCACAAATTTTCATGATACATTCTCTATATTCGGAATACATTAAGAGAGCATATAAGGTTTTTTCAATAAATTTTGAAAACAGTTTATAAAATAATAGTTTACATTCATTGGATCATTACTAAAAGATTGATCATTCATACTTAATTCATCATCAACACATATAAAATAAATAAAATAATTCATAGGTTTGTATACAGTTTTAAACAAATAAATCGGGTTGACCATACTTTTTTGAACGCTACCTTGGTCAAGATAACATCAAAACCATCAATAAATTTTTCATACAATAAAATTATATGTAATTGAGTTAACGTAAATCAGAACAATTATTTTTCATTTCTTTTATATATAAAATCATTTATTTTTATGTAAAGTATGCAATTATAAAATCAAGCTTGTCTCACTGATGTTGACTTCGCGTAATCTTTATTATAATCATCAAATTCAAAATATCCCTATCAAGTCTTTAAGACTTTCCATAAGGTATTTATAATTACACATACGTGCATGACACGTAATGGGTTTGACATGACCCTTCCCCTTATACTAACCTCATTGCGACCTACTCATCTATGCAGTATCTTATAAGTCTGTCTATAGGCTACCTCCCTATATATATAGTTAATAAACTAGTTCACTAGTCATACAATAATATCTGGCCTTATCGGCCTCATCATTAATATACATGCATAATTTAAATCAATTCATTTTCAAACAATAATTATAAATTACATAAATAAATCAGGTTTCTCTAACCATTTTAGTATATATATTCAATAAATTTTCAAACAACAGACTAAGTAAACAATTTACTCAATATCGTTTGGAATATTTACTGTTATAGGATTTTGTTGTTAGAAATCGAATAAATGACAGTCATTAGTGAGTCTCGTGATGTGATATGTGTCAACTAAGAAATTCTAGACATGTTTTTCACGAATATTACATTTAGTGCATTGTTTTTTATTATTTAGAATTGCGGAATTCGTTATTATATGCATGTATGGCATTAAGCTTTGATAACCCAAGAGAATGATCGAGTGAACCCGAGGACTCTAAGTGAAAGTGATTAACCTCCTTTTGTAGTAAGTAAATTTATACATATATAATTATGTAAATATATGTGTGTTATATTTATATGTATGCTTGTGTGTTAAACAAGTTGTTTCCGTGTTAAAAGAATTTTGAAAATTAAATCCAAATTCGCATTTTCGTACAAAGCAATTTTATATATTCCAAACGATAATCCAACATATTTTATCATCATATACTTCCAATTATCGCAAATTAACATAATTTACATTCTTACGCGAAATCAAATGAAAAATTTTGAATTAACAGTAATGCCTAAATTCTTCATCTTGCAATATCTTAAAATCAAACCTATAACAAATTAATAGGCTTACCGATAATTTGTAGAAACCCATAGAAATCTCAAATCACCATTTAATCAAAAAAGCTTCAATTTCTTTTCGAAACTTATATTTCTTCATTGTTATTTATTGCCTTTTCTAGCCTAGAATTAGTATCAATTCAAAGAGGAGAGGACGAGTAATCATTTAGTAATGAAAATTTGAAAGAAAATAGAAGGAATTTGAAAAGATCTAAGAGAAAGAGTGAGAGAGAGATAAAGAAATGTTTTTAGAGAGAGAAGGAGAGAAATTTAAGTTTTAGAGAGAGAAAAATGAGAAACTATTCTTTCAAACGATCGGTTCTCTTACCTGGTCGACCGGTTCCCCATCTGGTCAATTAGTTCTATTCTTCTCTATTTTCTATTCTTTCAAACGATCGGTTCTCTTACCTGGTCGACTTATTCCATGTTTCCATGGGTCCAGAACTATTAACATTCAATAGACTATTTCCAAGAACTCGAAAAATTTTAAGTTGAAACTCATTATTCCAAAAAATCAATTCTATTTTTTTTCACAAGGTCTCCACCCTCTACACCCGAACAAGAGTGCTAATCGTTGACTTCATTCGCTAATCGGCTAGTGAGATCACTGAATACGTAAGCATTGGATAATATATTGAAACCTAATGTATGTTAAATCCAAATTACTCAATTCACTGCTTATATTTATATGATTAAATTAACTTAAATCTCGTTAATGTGTCAATTAATCTTGAACAATACATGTGTGAAAATTTAAGTCAAACAATAACTATTTTATCTTTGTGTTCGAATAATAGAGTTTATAATTATAATTACATATTTAATACTACCATCTTTTTTTATCCTCGATACTTTGCCAACTGACCGTACTATCACCTAAATTGATTTTTCACAGAAAAAAAAATGTTACGCTTTCTTTATAGTGCTTAAGGCATCCTATCCCAATTTTGACAATTTTAACCAAACATATTTAATTATTATCACATTAATCTCATATAATATAAGATAGTTAAATAAGATAGAATACTAATTTTGTGTTGCATGCTATTTGAAATAAATTACACTCGCAAATAATATATATGACATTGAATAAAACTTTGATAACATGAAAAATTAGATTAATAATACGTTATTATTCATTTATTTTTACGTTCTAATATGTCATTCACCGTATTATTAATCTAACATGGTGTTGATACCAAATCCACATCCTAGCAACTCACCTATAAGACTAAATTTATGTGTGTGTGTGTGTGTGTGTGTGTGTGTGTGTGTATGACAACATTGTGGCAAAGTTGATGAATGTAATCAAAGATTCAAGATTTGCAACAAGCTGTATTTGTTCCTTGCGTGCTATCTATCACCTAAGTAATCGTTGTAATGAAATCTTGAATTAACGAAACCAATGTTTGGTGGGTGGTAATAACTTATTGGAAAATGACATAAAAATATATAGAAATTAAGAGTGAATAGATTCCACCGAAGCTGTCGCAATGCAATGAGGCCAAAAAGAAAAACATTATTATAATCTATCAACAAGTGGTGGGGTTGTTTATTCGATTCTACAACTCCAGACTCTTATTTTTATTTTATTCTATTTAAAAATGATAATAAGAATATGGGTATATTTGCATGTAGGTCCATTCACAATCATTTATTCCCGACATATCAAATATCTAAGACAATTCTCAACTCATTAACTTCTCTCCCTCTCCAGCTGTATATGATCACGAAGTATGCCATAATCTTCCATAAAATGTAAGTTTTCATCATGTTTAACCAAATATTTATTATTAAGTTTTCATCATGTTTAACCAAATATTTATTATGTTTAATATATATTATTAGCATACTATTTCATATGTTTGTCGAGGTTATGAGAAGGTTCTTGTTGTCTTGAAGACATGCATGTTAGAGTTTATATGTGAAAAAAAATGTATAATTATGGTGATTTTGATTGATTGCTGAATGGGAAAATGCATGGGGGTCCAAATTTATGAAAGAGTTTCCACTCGGCGTGTGCAATTTGAGAAAAAATATGGTCCCAAGCCAACCGCGTTTAACCTAAAATTTATATATATTTTACATACATAGTGGTGACTTTAGACTAGATGATTGATTGTCTTTCTTCCCTAGCTGGAGCCCTCAAAAGTATGACTGGTACCTTTTATATATCTGCTTTTGCTTGTGGGGATGTTTGTTTTTATTTCTAAAATTTTAGGGTTTATTTGGTCTCATAATCCCATGATTGCACAGCTTACTTAGCCCACTTTTGACACTTTGCCATCGCCCACTTCTCCATACATTCTCATTTCACTTTCATTTTCTTTTTCTTTTTTTTCTGAAAAAAGCTCACAACCCTTTTTTCCTGTAAGCATAGAACTCATATTTATTTCGTTATATTTGATCGTGTCATTAATAAATACATTCTAAGATCGAGAAAATGTTGAAATACTTTAAGAATATTTGTACTAAATATGCCTTATTAGTTAATCTTGTGATTTCCCAGCAATTTCCTATCTTGTTTTCACTTGGTTAATTTTGAAATGGTCAAATAATTGAATTAATTAATAAATGATATATATATATATATTATCATTTCGGAATTTCAAATGCAAATTTAAGTCTCTGTCTATTACAACTGTACGTAGAAATAGAAACAAAATCAGATCAAAATCATACAACCGTCCTCAGTTTTGGCACCAACTAAAATTTCTTTCAGGTTTTGTGCACAACACATCTTCTGTGGCCCAACTTCAGCTCCCAAAATAAAAGAGTCTAAATCCACGTTCAAAGATACATAAATATAAAAATCAACATTCAAATATAATTATTATATAAATATTTTTCGTGGCCAGTAATAATCAGATAACGTTTCCCCTCATAAGCCAATGGTTCCATTTCAGAGTTTGCTCATTTTTGGCATGGAGTACATTACATATACATCTATCTTTTTTTTGTGTAAGGCACATCTGGTACGGAGTGCAAAATGGACAAATTAGAGAGCATTTTAATATTCGATGGTGTGAATAAGTACAACTTTGCGTATGAAATGTATGTTACCAATGTTATTTAGCTATGCTCATTTTTGACATTTAAACAATGCCCTAAGAATTGGCACGTCTTATATGAGTTATAGAAACCAAGAGTTTAATCATAATTAATAAAGGGATAATAAATTTTATAAGAAATTAACATATTTTATCAAATTTTAATTATATATATATATATGTATATGACCTTAACAAAGAGATAGAGCATATGATTGAACTCTTGGTCGCATAATGGTGGAAAAATGGTACAAATATTTCTTCCAAAACTTTTAAAAAGGAGATATAATTGCAAGAAAGAGGTACGGTTTTAATTAATTTCTCGTCTTTAATTTTGTATGAACTTTATATATATGAGTTAGGTTGATGGGGCATGGTTAATGGTTATTGATGGACACTAGACAAATCCAAGTTGGATGCATATATAATTGAGAATTAAAAGGCTATTAGTGCATTGTTGACAAAACAAATCAACCACTACGTTATTTCATAATTTGTCATGAGGGGACTTGAGAATAATGCTCATTTTAAAGTGTATAGGTGTGAGGTCACAACAATATGGCTCTCAAAATTTGATTATGGATTGCTAGACTTGTTAATTTTTCCAATTTTAATGATATTGGTATTTGTTATATGCCCTAAATCCAATAAGGAGAAATATATAATTTTATAATATTGTATTGATTAATAAAATTGACAATTTATTTATAAGTTTTGTCCATATTGACTACTTATATATAAAGTCCTTAGGATGATAATTAGAGGAATTAACTTAAATTTAATTTATGAGATCCCGTCATTCTTAAATGTTTCCGATCGTAGGATTATCAATACTAGGACATTGATAAATCTAGATTAGATCAGCATGTGTTATGTCTGCTTTCTTAGAGAAGGAAGGTAGTTGATCTCATACGCTACTAGTGAAAGTGTTTATTTAGTCTAACATATGGATGCTTGTTAGAGAACAAGTTCATCAAACTGACCCGCTTGAGAAACCCATATAGAGTGTTATCTACGTGTCTATAGAATTTCATTCAATTACGATGGTATAACTGATCCTTAGACTTGAGATTTTTATGGTACCTTGCTTGTGGATTATATATAGCTTGACATTACACCTTCGTCATCTATAGCGGGATTGTATATAGGGTAATGATTGGGCAATATGAGAAGCACGCTAAGGTTGTGAGAGATCAATAAAGGATTCGCTGCTTTGGACAACATAGAGTCGATATCCTGAGGGGCGCCATTTTGACATAAATGATAATATAAGTCAATGGCTATGGCGAGTTCTGAAAGGAGTTTCAGAAATTCTAAAATTATATTATCAACTTTAGTCGAAAGTTTTAATAACCATGATTTAATAAAGTAGATATTTTCCATACTCTAGAATCTTTGGTAGGATATGTACGAGGAGAAATGATTGTATCATATGGTAATTATATACAGACTAAGTTTCACTAATTTAGCATTATTTCTCAATTGGGGGTTATGATGTATTACTAGATGCCACTCATGATTTATGGAATTTAATTTCTTAATTAAAGAGTTAATTGATGATTAATTTATTTAGACTTAAGAAGTCTGTAACTATCTCCATTGCTAACATAAGAAAGAACCTAATGAGTCATACACTAAAATGTATTAAGGAATTAAGGTTATATTATGTAAATAAATGATTAAGAACTTAATTATTAAGTTCATAATCTGTAAGGGTTTATTTAATAGTTTTGAAAACTATTTGAGGTTAAATTATAATTATGTAAAATATTTGTATTTAATTATATGTTTCTTAATTTGATTAAGATAATATTATTTAATTAATTAGATTAATTAAATAATATTTAATTTTAAAATTGATTAGAATAATATTATTCAATTAATCTAATAATTAATTAGATTAATTGAATAATATTATTTAATTAATTAGATTAATTAAATAATATTTAATTTTAAAATAGATTACTAATAAGATTAGAAATCCATCTAATGACTTTTTGAATTGGGTTTAAAAAGTTAAAATATCAAACCTATATAAATCCTGGTTTTGGCCATAAAACGTACGTAAATGCAAAGACATAATTTTCTTTAAGAGTTGAGAGAAAATTCTTTTAGCCAAAAACTCTTAAGTTTATCTCTTTTCAAAAACTAGCATTCATGAAAAGACGCACTACATAATTAAGATTTAGAAAAATCTGAAGACCCTAATTTTCTATCCTATGTGGATTACCATTAGAGGTCACACACTTGAGTGGTTAATCTAGAAAAGAGTGTTTGTGCAGTTTCTGTATTTATACCTTACGCGGAATACCATTAGAGGCTATACACTTGGGTAGTTAATCTAGAAAAGAGTGTTTGTGTAGTCTCCGTATTTAAGCCATAACTTTTGGTTCAGATATCGAATTAATACGATTCAAGAAGATTTGGAAAGAAAACTCGAAGATCTACAACTTTTCATTTCATAAGAAATCCAAATTCAAACGTTTTGAAGGTCAAAACAGTAATTAAAAGTACAGATCTATAGAAAATCTGCGGAAATCTTAATTTATCTCTATTGGTGGTGAAGATCTAAGATAAGATCTTAATCCTCTATTTTATATTTAATTGATATTATAAAGTATGTTAAATAACATGATTTTGGCATGAAAATTAGTAAACATTAATTAATATGATTAATTAAAGTAATTTTTAAATTTCTGCTGCATATAGTATGCTTAATTCTCAACAATTGAGTATTTTTCAAGTATAGGGTTAATTTTGGTTAAATGGTATGAGAACAAATCAAGTTATTTCCAACTACAGAAATTGATCAAATTTCATTTAGGTTTCACAATTGGATATTAGTTAATTAATTGAGTATGGGATGCTTTCTTATTTCGGCTTAATGTTACGGGAATAAAGTAATCTACAATGGGAGAGATGATCTAATCATCGTAACTTTAAATCTATTAACACATAAATGACCTTAATTCTTATTTTTATTTTTTAAAATAAATTTTCTTATGTTGTTGAATTTCATAAAAAAAAAAAAAAGAAATTATTGAATCAATATATGAATCAATCAAGAATGGATCAAGACATTACTAACTTTTTTTAAGGTTATGGATCTTATGACACGAGATTATCAAAATATTAAAAACATAGGCGATAGTAATGAGATTATTGAGTTTTACTATGACCATTCACATGCCTCGTTGCCTTACATATAGTAGGAGATATCTTTGGAAATTGCTTCGATATAATTTTCTAAGTAAAAATAATGTAAATATTGAACCATTTGATTATAAAATCAATTTGTTTTACATGAAATACAAGTTTCTAAATCAAGATATTAACACACGTTTTCATCAAAGGCTCAAAAATTAATTTTGCTCATCTGACAACCACTATATGTTGCCATGATTAATTCCTTTGCTAAATCCCAATATTATTATTAATTTTATTTATTTTTAATAAAAAGGTCTAGCTAATAATGATGACAAAATTGGATAGATTTTGATCTTTGCTAATGCTTATATCAATCATTGCCAATGCCATAGCCCTAGCTTTACTCCTTTTCTCCATTCCTCAACTCTTTTTTCCATTCCGTATTGCTTAGTTTGAAATGGCTAGCTAAGGCAAATAAATGATTACTTATGATTTAATTCGCACTACCAATTTATGATATGATTGGTTGTTGATAAAGTAAAAAAAAAAAATTCCATAGAAGAATACATCTTTATTATACATTAATTACAATATAAATTAAGATCATGAGAAATATTGTAATTTAATTTTTAAATATTATGTTATTATTATTGTTAAGATTTTTACAATCAACATAAATCAATAATCAATATATAGCGTGGTCTTAATTTGTCAATCCAAGTGTATGCAAGCTCATAAAAGCCATTAGTGATTCAGTGGAATGAATTTGTTACCCCTTTTTGAGAGGATTACATTTACCCCAAAAGATCATACTGAAAATTCCACGAGGGTTTTTTGTGTGGCCATATATTTTAACACCATATAATATAAGTCCATATACACAATTGGGCTTCCATACCTTCAATTCTTTACAAGGTTGTGCTCAAAGCTTTCATCTTTCAGTTTGGACTCTAAACTAGGCAAAAGTTGAAGTTTGGCCCAACCTCATATGCAATTTTTAGTTTTAGGGGTTTGTTAATCACACCTCGATCACCTAAAAATTCTTAGGAATAGTAAAGCTTATTGTATTCTTTACGAATAATGGTCGGAATAAGCTTATTGATACAATTATATTATTATCATACATTTTTATATAATTTAATTTTTTATCTGTAAAAATATAAAATAATAAAAAATATTATAATATTGTCATATTAATTTATATAAATAAATTTGTATAAAACTTGTATTTCCAATACTACTAAATTATGTATGCTACACAACTAAAATCTTATTACATTCGCCAAATGTTTTAAAATTAATTAATTATGATAACAATGAGAAGCACATTTTAAAAACCTGATTTGTAGGATAAAAGAGTTTAAGGATCTCTTTAAATTTATATTGTTTAGTCCATGTATATTTAAATACATAACTATCCACCATGCTTCCCATAAACTTATAATTTCTAATTGAGTGATTTTGTGGATTGTATTTGTTTATATGTAGTAGCATTTTCTAAGTTATGCTGTATATAGAAGTTGCACTTGTATTAATTACCTATCTATAATAAAGTCTACTCTAATATTTATTGATACAAATTGTGGAAAATTCTCGAAATAATCACTATTTATTTACTGTTTATAGATTTGATAACCCTAATTTATTTTTACTAAATAGTCTAATTTTAAGTGATTTGAAAGCTTTTACCTCCGTAACAAATTAAACGCCATAGTACAACTCTACAGTATGTGTTACAGTAATAATTCTACAGTACTCAAATCCTAAAATATAAAACTCTAAAACTATAATAATCGTGTATATTTTAATATTTTAATATTTAATTTCTTTATTTGTATAAATTTTACCTAATAAATAATAATTCGTTACATTAAATTTACTATAAAGATGGAAATTTACTATGTAAATTTAAAAAAATTAGAAAGTAGTTTAATAATTTAAAATTAAAGAAATTAAAAAATGACCAAAAAAATTTGTAAAAAATAAACATTAATAATAAAAATTTTATTAAATAAAAAATGAAACATATTTTAAAAATAAATATATATTTAAATTTTATTTACAATTAACATACTAATAAATTTTTTAATTTTTAATTTTTTAATTTTTATTTTTTTTAATTTTAATTTTTTTAAATTTTTGTAAGATCAACAAAATAAATAAAAATAAAAAAGTAAATAAATAAAAGAATGAATACATAAAAAAGCGACAAAAAAAACTAATTTTTTAAATTTATTAAATTAAAAAAATGAAACTTATATTACAAATATATAAAATAATATATAACTTTTTAAAAAATAAAAAATAATAATAAATAGGGGGGGTCCGTGCTCATGCTCTACCTTTTCTAAATTATATTTTATTTAGCTTTTTTTTTAATTTCTTTTGATTAATTTAATTTAAATTAATGTTTTATAATTTAATAAATTTTAAATTTGTAAAAAAATACAACAATTTAAAAAATATTAATTTTTTTGGCCATTATTTTATTAATTTAAATAATAAAACTTAAATAAAAAATTAATAAATTCAAAATTAAATTCAAAATAAATTTATAATATAATATAATATTAGTGGGCCCGTGTTGGGGTACTGTGCCCCAGCTCAGGCCTGTGCAGGGATCCAGCACCCAAGCACAAGCCTGAGTTGGGGTCCAGCACCCTAGTTCGGGCCCCACTTTTTTAATTATAATTAATTTATTTTTTTCAATTATTTTGTTTTTATTTATTCTTTTTAATTTGCCCAAATTTTATTTTGTAAAAATACAACAATTTAAAAATATTAAATTTGTTTATATAAATTTTCTTAATTTAAATAATGAACTTGAAATTCAAAATTAAATTGGAAATAAATAAATTAATTAAATATATGGTAGGCCTGTGCTAGAGTTCTGTATCCTAGTACGGGCACACTTTTTTTAATTATATTTTTTGATTTTTTTCCAATTATTTTGTTTTTATTTTTTATTTTGGTTATTTATTGTTTTAATTTTCCCAATTTTAATATTGTAAAAATACAAGAATTTAAAAATATTAAATTTATTTTATAATTTTTATTAATTTAAATAATAAAACTAAAATTAATAAATTCAAATTTCAAAATTAAATTGGTAATGTTTTTATAAATTAATTAATTACTTAATTAAATAGGTCTAGGGTCCTGCATTCCAGCTCAGGCCTGTGCTGGTGTCCACCCCAGTTCGTACCTCACTTTTTTTTAAATTATATTTAATTTATTTTTTTTAATTATTTCATTTTTATTTATTTATTTTGGTTATTTATTTTTTTTAATTTTTTCAATTTTAATATTGTAAAAATACAACAACTTAAAAATATTAAATTTATTTTTATAATTTTTATTAATTTAAATAATAAAACTAAAATTAATAAATATTAAATTAAATATATTAATCAATTAAAATTTAATGAAGCCCTATGGAACCCAGCTCGTGACCTTAGCTTTAGACCCTAGATCTTTGCACCCTCTGCACCCCAATTTGAAATTAAAAAATTTTGACCTTACTGTAGACCCCAACCATTTGTACCTTCGGCATTCCATGCACCCCAGTTCAGGCCTGTGTTGGATTCTTGTACTTCAGCACATATATTTTACAACATTATAAAACAAGTAATTTTCATTTATATTTCATTCAAATTTCTTCCATCGGTGAACTACCTTCGATGACAATAAGTGAGTTTTTAGTTAATTTTAATTTTTTAGCACTTGTTTTCATTTTTTTTTATTTTGTTAATTTTATTATTTAAATATTTTGCACTTGTATTCATTATTTATTTTTATATTTTAAAACTTATTCTTTAATTATTTAGCACTTGTATTCATTATTTATTTATTTCAAATATGTAGTGAAGTCATGACATTTACGCATGATATTTTGATGTTAATATTGGTGTAGGAAAATTAGAATTTGTTCAGTCATGACATTTATGCGTGATATGTTATTTTTAGGTCGATACTGGTGTAGGTAGGAAAATTATAATTTGCTCAAAAAAGATGAAATGATTATGTTTATTGAAAATGTTTATACTTATTTAATTTATTTACGAGAAGTCTGGCGTTGGACGAAAATTAAATATTGTGTTGTATTATTTGTTATTGGTGTTAGGTTAGTTGATAAGTACTACCGAATTACATAATAATAATATATTCAAAATAGATGAAACGATTATGTTTAATGAAAATGTTTATACTTATTTGAATATTTACGAGAAGTTGGGCATGGGACAAAAATTGAATGTTGTGTTGTACTATTTGTTATTGGTGTTAGGTTAATTGATAAGTACTACCGAATTACATAATAATAATATGTTACATAATATTATATATATATATGTCTGTGTGTGTGTTACGGTTTGTTTAGATATAAGTTTTATCGGTATTATTGTTTCTTAATAATCATTTTTTAAAGTATTAGCGATTAATTGAATTTTTAGTAACTTTAAATTTGCTTTAAGTAAATTTAAAAATTAACTAATTATATCAATTTTTTATTATGTGTAAGATATGCATTAAGTTAGTTTGTTTATTAATTAACTTTCTTTTTTGTGTTTGTACTAATTTAAATATTATAACAATTCTGCTAAGTGTTAATTTATGTATGAATTTGTATTAATTAATAGTTTTACATAAATGATAATAATTTTCCATATAATTAAATAAATATAAATTATTGCGTAATCTTTCAAGTATGGCTGAGTATCAATTGGGATTCGTCACAGCAGATCATAAGTCACATTATTAAACAGTTTTGAGAAATATCGTGGTGGAATGGTCTAACTTTTACCCGTTTCGAAGAATGTCAAGTTTCAACAGTTATTACAGATAATATATAACTGCACTAAAATAGATCAAACGGAATTCACTATCCATATTAAAACAAATTTTGATGTCGATGAAACCACACCTGTTATATATGTGGATATTGTAGCTGACTTTGATGTCACTACTTTTGTGAGTAGTATTATGGTCACAGGCGACAAGTATCTTGGCTGTTGTATGTCACTACAAAGAGGATAGCTGCTGATGATCACGGGGTATTTTGTTCTCCTTTGCAGCTTGCTGATCCGGATGCGCATGGACAACTATTTGTTTCTTCTTGGAGGAGCAATCAATTCAACCAAGATTGCCATCATTCACCGACTCACGTTAATGCTATAGAGCATTCTCCAAGACGTCATGAATATCCTACATTCCTCAGACAATACTCTCTGTGTCGGTACAATCAAGACCCTGTACAGGATCATTTTGATACTCAGCCGTATATGGAGGGCGAAGGCTTTGACATTCCATTTAACATAATCAGGACCCTTGGTAGGAATTATTGTGACGAAGATAATGAGACAGCAACGAACTTTAGCCGTAGACAAAATCAGAGAATTAGATTAACAGGTTGTCAACTGAATATGTCAGCTTCATCAATTTCTCGCAGTTTGCTGCCAATTCCACCTTCCATCGTTTGGTTGATACGTTCTCTAGTTCTGCTTCCGATGCCATATGTGCTAGCCAGATTTTCAATTTAAAGAAAGAGTTAAGAGATGCATTAGGAATGATGGCACTGAGGAACCATTTCCAATTTAAAGTTACCAAGTCTGCATCAGACCGGCTTGAGGCAAAATGTGTTGTTGACGGGTGTAAATGGCGTATTCGAGCAACTAACACAGATGCAAATGACCAATATTGGTCTATTAAAAGAATTGAAATATGTCACAGATGTCGAAGCGACCAGTTACAACTAGGCCACCGTCAAGCAAGTAGTCGATTTATTGGTGAATATGTAATAGATAAGTTTCAAGATCCAAGTAGGATTTACACTCCAAATAACATCCAAGATGACATACACTGAGAATATGGAGTAGTTGTGTCCTACTGTAAGGCCTGGCTAGCCAGAGAAGTAGCATGTGCATTAACGTGTGGGAATCCATCCGAGTCATTTCAATTACTCCCATGTTACTGCCATGTTTGGAATAAAGAAACTCTAGCACAGTAACGCACATACAAATCGACGTTGAAAAACATTTCATGTACTTCTTCATGGCGCTTGGCTTGTCTGTGTGTGGTTTTATTTCATCAATCCATCCCGTGATTACCATTAACGGAACGTTTTTAAAAGGTATATATTGGGGGACCATGTTTGTAGCTGCGGCAGTTGACGGAAATGACCAGATTTATCCTATTTCATTTGGAGTAGGAGGCTCTGAAAATGATGTATCTTGGGAGTGGTTTTTAATGAAGTTGCGAGATGTACTTGGACTAGTGACTGATTTGGTGTTTGTGTCAGACTGACATGATAGCATAATTAAAGGTGTTTGGACAATGTTTTCTAAGTCATACCACGACTTCTGTTCATACCATATTGCAGGAAATCTCAAATCAAAATACAAGCTGCAAGACCGTTAAAAAGACGTTTTCCTTATGAGATATTATATTACTGCAAAGGCATATGTATTAAGTGAGTTCGAGAAACACATAGATAAACTGAGGTCAATACACCCTGATGCTGTGGCTTACTTAGAAAACGATGTTGGGTTTCTTAGGTAGGCTAGGTGTTATTTTCTAGTCTGACGGTATGACAAAATGACTACAAATATTGCAGAGAGTATGAATGCATTGTTGAAAGATGCGCATACTCTTCCAATTGTGGCCTTAGCGGATTAGATACGGTCAATGCTGTAGCGATAGCTTTACGAGAGGAGAGAAGAAGCTATAAATTTTGCTGGAGACACCCTCACTGAAGCGACAGCTGATAAAATTAAAGAAAATGATGGTGCTTCTCGTACACTTTCAGTATTTCCTATTTCTGGATATGAGTATGAAGTAAAAGGAAGAGGAGAAGATGTTGTTGTCAATCTGAACATAAGAAAATGTCAATGTAGGCGCTTTCAGTTGTGTCAACTGCCATGTACCTATGCTCTCCCTGTTATTTGATATATTAGAGGCCGGCACGGTGATTTTTGCTCAATGTACTACAAGAATGGCACACTCTTGAGTGCATATGTTGAGGAGATTCATCCACGTCGGAGATCAGAGTTTTTGGGATGTGCCGCTCGAGATCCAATATATTATTATCAAGCCATCGATAAGCCGCATACCTACAGGTCGACTTTGAAATCAATGCATTCCATCTGTAGGAGAAGAGGTGGTCACGAGAAGATGTTTTCGATGCAAACAAAGCGGACATAACTGTTTAACATGCAGAAATCCGTTGTATTAAGACCGAACCGGGTGATTATGTATTACAGCGTTACGATTTAATGATGTAATATGATACAATGTACTAATGTAAGAGATCTAGTGTAGTAATGTTGAAATTGTTGTCATATAAACATAAATCGTGATGTTATCTCATTATGTGTTTTAATGATGACCTTTATATTTGATGATTACATTATTTAATTATGGCATTTTATAAATTATTATATAAAGCTTAAAACGCATGTGATATACAATAACAAACTATAATGTACAAACAAAGCAATATTAATATAAATACAATAAGTTAATGTATGCGTCTCGCAAATAAATCGAGCACCATCTTGATCCTAAAAAATTGACCAAGAGTGGAATTAAAATCCTATAGTCGATTTAACATAGTGTACTTTATAATTTTACACATAAAAACCCCACAGTCGGTGCTCCCCTTTCTCTAACAGGGCACATTCGTCAATTTTAAATACCTGAATGAGTTGCATGTATCACGCAACTCTGGCCTGGCTTCATACACCTCATATGAGCACATCATATACAGTAACAACTCACATAATGGCTTTAATACCTGATCAATCTCTCTGTCAGAATGCTCTGACAGCATAAAATCGTATACAGATATCAGTCGACTACTCAAATCAACTCCATATGTAACCCAATGGTTACCACAGACTAAAGCTGGAATGAAAACATAGTTGACGGCGGCCCATGCTTTTTTCACCCCATCTGTGTCACCTTTCACGTACTTATCTAAATCCAATCCCAGTGGGAAACTACCCATTTGTATCGCCCATGTACCCATTTCCTCATATACAAGCTGTAATTTTACCTGCACAAATAATAGGCCACCAAATTTAATGTTATCAAATATATATATTCAAATATATATATATATTTAAATACAGAAGTAATCAAAGTTAGTTATACATACATATAAAAATTAAGACGTAACGGTCCAATCCTGTAGCAATATATGAGAACACACTCGGTGTCGGTGTGCGACCAAATACAGATACTCGTCAATGTGTTGTCAAAATAAAAATAATCCAGTTAGATGTTGAATATAACATTTAAATACGTTAATAATATGTTGATCTCTTACAGTATCTTCTAGCCACGCATCTGGAATGGAGATACCACGGAACCACTGTGGTCTTAACGTCAGCATACTAGTTTCGATACATGCATTTGGGTCTTTCAGCCATTGTAGATACTCTGCGTATAATTCATCCGAATACGAAGCCAAGGGATCGATATTGAGGTTTGATGGATATTGGGGTCATAGCCTGATGGATGGGCCTCCACGACTTTTCTTATTTAGATTGGTGTATGGACTTCGGTTATACAGACCTTTCCTCAATGCGCGGCCAAACCGACTTTCCTTGCGCTCAGGGGGACGTCTGTAAGGTATCTCCACCTATGCTTCAGCTGAATCCATAGACAAGTCCTCTGCCTGCAATATTAACAAATGTTATACATAAGAAATAAACAGTTTATATAAACGGTAACATAAAGTAATACATAAGCAATTTAGTAAAAGTCACAATAATTGTTTGTACAGGTGAGCTGGTGGGTAACAACTGTTGCTGAACGGTCCTCGGTGCTTGATTTGACGACAGTAATGCTGAGTGCAGATCACCAATCATACTGTCGTATCACCTAAAATTCTCCGTACAGTTCACCAAGAAAGCCTGCACATCTGAACTCAATGCATTAACCTTTCCTTCAACTCGAGCAATATCATCATAAAATCGGCCTATATGACTGTCAACCCGGCCGATATGGCCGTCAACCTGACTGATATAACCGTCAATCTTACCGATATGATCGTCAACCTTGCTGATATGATTGTTAACCCAGGCAATATGATCGTCATATCTCCCGAAGGTGTCTATACATTGTTGACTAAATACCCGCATATCACTAGTCCAAGTTTCAAAGCACTCCATCACAGTCCTCATAAAATCATCATAATCAATCGATGATGCAGGTAGTAGTGTTGGAGAATAATGCATTGTCGAGATGGGTGAGTGCTGTGCCGGGAGCACAGGTGAAGGACCTGCGGCAGTAGAAGAATAATGCATTGGCAAGGTGGGAGAGTGATGGTCGGCTGAGCAGGAGAGTGATGCACTGACTGGGCGGGAGAGTGATGCACCAACTGGGCGGGAGAGTGATGCATCAGCTAGGTAGGAGAGTAATGCGTCAGCTGGGCGAGAGAGTGATGCACCGGCTGAGCAAGAGAGTAATGCATCGGCTGGGCGGGAGAGTGATACATCAGCTGGGCGGGAGAGTGTGACAACGGCGGTGCAGGAGGAAAATGCAACGGGACTCTGTCTGTGTAGTACGACGATGGTGTCGCTGGATAATTAGTGTACGGATATGGAAACGATGTCGACGGGGCAGCCTGTATCAATTTATCATATATCTGTTAAACATTAACTGAATCTATTAAACTGTCAAATAACAGATTGGGGTATTTGAAAATACAAACTTGTGGTACGAATGCCCTATAACTAGTAATAGTGCTAGTAGCACGACATGTCGGTATAGGTTTCGATCTGGTAACTATGTCTTGGAAAATAAATTACCACCATATTGGTCCTGTGGCTTGGAGATCATGAACAACTCTGAGATGTCTGAACGTGTCATCTCGACTGGCTCAGGCTCTATAATGGGAAGTACACGAATGAGCTGAAAATATGTGGGTAAAAACAAAGTTAGTTGTCTGTCATCTAAAATATTAATATAATATTGTATTAAATAATTTACCGGCGACTGGGAGAATAAATGTTTACAAATGGATTGCAGGCTAATTTGACCCTTCCTCGTTCGCCAGCGCAAGATCCCAGGGATGTCATTACTTACTTTTTTGACCAAATAATTATGCAAGCTATGTACATACTCATATATCCATACTTGCATTGTAATTAATAAAAAAAAATATTGTTCAAAACATTACATTACATATACGTGTGAATTGAAAATTAATTGTAAAATATCATGATTATTACCTGCAGTGCAATAGACATTCCAGCAATATTATACTTCGCCCTAAAACTTTGTCCCACTGCAACTAACTCTGCTGCATCCTTTTGGTACTTAATGTACTGGTTTGCCATAATATGACGTATTGGACAATTGTGTATTGAAACACAACAGATCCCTATGAATACTGATTAAAACGCTCGAGATCCTCAGTCATGTGCAACAACTATAAATCAGCTCGAGCGTGACCCGCCCAGCCAATGAGGAACCTCTCTAACATGTAGAACAGTGACAATCGTACTGCATCGAAGTCAGGTATAGTATCAAAATCAAGCATGTCGTACACTGACTCAATGTCATCCAAAGTAATAGGCTAACGACTGTCAAAATACTCGTGCAACAAGCGTGTGCCCACTGATAGATCAATAGTTGGATAATGTCCACACTGCAAGCCAGTAATTAACCTAAAATCCGTGCGTGAAAAGCGGGTTACCTGCTCCCTAACATAAAACCACTTATCGTTGCTACCCTTGACATGAACTTCATGCAACAACATGTAGTGAATAAGAATAGGAAAATGGTGTAAGCCTTCAAGTGACAAGAAATGTTCAAAACATGACTGCCTAAATATGTCTACTTACGCCGCTGTTAATTTATTTCGGATATGCTATATCACTCAAAACCGAGACAAACAGGCCCCCTTACCATGAAAGTAGTCACGTGTCAGAATCTTCAACTGTAGTTGTTCAGCCATTTGTACCTGAATAAATTGCACCAACAGAAAGTTAATAAATCAATTTTCTTAAATAACCTAAATAAAATTATATATAAACAAAAAGGTAATAAATAAATAAATGTAAATAGATAAATTTATAAATCTAACTACTACAATCAATTGCATAATATATATATATATATATATAAATTGCGTTAGGTACAATATATAAAACCTAAATATAGTTATATATAAATATAAATAAATATATATCAACAAACATATAGTACAAAAATTTATATTACAATTTATATATAAAGGTGTGTGTGTATATAAATATATATAAATATATATTGTACCTAGCACAATTTATATATATATATATATATATATTAAAATGTAAATAGATAAATTTTAATATATCTAACTACTACAATTAATTCTACATAAATAAATTTTATATATGTTATTTTCTAGATATATTTATATATAAATGAATAAATTTCAATTTAAACTTGAATATTCTTAATTTTATTTTTAAAAAACTTATATATAAATGTGTGTGTGTGTTGTACCTAACACCATTTTTATATATATTAAAATGTAAATAGTTAGATTTTAATATATCTAACTACTACAATTAATTCTACATAAATAAATTACATATATATATATATATATATTATTTTCTAGATATATTTATATACAAATGAATAAAATTAAATTTAAACTTAAATATTCTTAATTTTTTTAAAAAAACCTAAATAAAATTTTATATTTATTAATAAATAAATATCTATATATAAACAAAAACCTACTAAATAAATTTATACTACAATATTGTATATCTAAATGTGTGTGTATGAATATTGTACCTACCCAAATTTATATCTAATTTTCTTAAAATAAAATAAACTTTAAGTTTTCAATTAACTAACAAATATTAAAATTACCTTTTTATAGCCAGAAATTATTTGTCGCTGAAAATTATTTTTTGCCGGAATTTTAGAGAGAAAATGGAAGTGTTGGATACGAGAAAAGAGATGAAATTGGACCAAAAAATGTTGCTATAAATAATAATTTTTTTGTAATTTAATAATGATTAAAAATTGGAAAAGCCTTCTGTGCTGGGTTGTTGCACCCCAGCATAAGCTTGTTGTAAGAGTCTCATGCATTTGCTTGTCTAGGGCTAGCTAGTAAGTCCATTGCAGCAAATCGGGAGGTATCGTTGTGGTTTAGAGGTGCTCATTGTAGGCACTATTCAAGGGTGTGATAATTGAGATATGGATTATATCTTCTCGTGTCACTCGAGTAATATTTTAAAACCCTTTTTAGGAGGGATAGCTAGGTGCCTCAAAAGAGCCTTATCCATCAGCACTCCGATGACATTGCTTTGTACTCCTTCGCCCTCAGGTAGATAAAATTGTGCTACTTGTATGAATTAGGTTAGCTATTCATATTGTCTTCATATGTAGAAACGCTTGCTTATTCAGTACTTGTATGCCATTGTTGGCTTGTATGCTTGTACGCCATTGTTGGCTTGTATGCTTGTACGTCAGTGTCGGCTTGTATGTTTGTTCGCCTTTGATGGCTTGTACACTTGCACATATTTATCAATAAAACACCGACTTGTGTTGGATTACGATAATGGCTTGTTTCCTCTTATTTTCTACTGTTGTTATATTTTTGTAGACAACTAACCCGCTTGAATTTGTTATGTGTAAAACTTGTTTAGGCTGACTTACTAGTTGAAATGCACTAGTAAGTACTGCACGGGCGTGAATCTCGACTAAGAAAAAATCGGCCTGTGACACCTGTGCTAGGGTGCAGAGAACTGAGCTGGGGTGCAGACGGTACAGTGGTGCAGACAGTTGGGTGCAAAGGTTGGGGTCTATGCCACAGGTCACTGGCTATGTCTGAGGTCTATGGCGGGCTAGGGGTCCATATGGGCTGACTTTAAAAGCTCATTAAATTTTTATTTATTAATTTATTAAATTTTGAATTTATTAATTTCAGTTTTATTATTTAAATTAATAAAAATTATAAAAATAAATTTAATATTTTTAAATTGTTATATTTTTTCAATATTAAAATTAGGCAAATTAATAAAATAAATAACCAAAATAAAAATAAAATAATTGAAAAAAGATAAATAAAATATAATTAAAATAAAGTAGGCCTATGCTGGGGTGTGGGACCCCAGCACGAGCCCACCGTGTATTTAATTAATTAATAAATAATCAAAAAAAATATATAATTTAAAAATGGTGGGCTCGTGCTAGGGTGCTGGACCCTAGCACAGGCTTGAGCTGGGGTGCAGGACCCCAGCACGAGCCTACTATATATTTAATTAATTAATTTATTTATTTTCAATTTAATTTTGAATTTTGAATTTCAAGTTCATTATTTAAATTAAAAAAATTTATATAAATAAATTTAATATTTTTAAATTATTGTATTTTTACAAAATAAAATTTGGGCAAATTAAAAAAAAATAATTAAAAAAATTAAATTAAATATAATTAAAAAAGTGAAGCCCGAACTAGGGTGCTGGACCCAACTCAAGCTTGTAAATAATAAATAGTAAATAGGGCCTGTGCTGGGCTCCTATACCCCAACGCAGGCTGGGGTTTTACATTGCACCTCAGGCCCTACCTTTTCTAAATTATATTTTATTTAGTTTTTTTTTATTTTTTTTAATTAATTTAATTTAAATTAATGTTTTATAAGTTAATAAATTTAAAATTTGTAAAAAATACAACAATTTAAAAAATATTTATTTTTTTCTGCCATTATTTTATTAATTTAAATAATGAAATTTAAATAATGAAACTTAAATAAAAAATTAATAAATTCAAAATTAAATTCAAAATAAATATATAATATAATTTAATTTTTAATATAAGTTTCATTTTTTAATTTAATAAATTTAAAAATTTACTTTGTTTGTCGCTTTTTTATGTATTCATTCTTTTATTTATTTACTTTTTTATTTTTATTTATTTTGTTTATCTTAAAAAAATAAAAAACAAATTAAAATTAAAAAATTAAAAAATTTAATAGTATGTTAATTGATCAAATTCGTAAATAGTAGATAAATAGTAGTTATTTCGGAAATTTTTCCTACAAATTGGCGAAGAAAAAGACCCTAAAAATATAAATATCCTTTAAAATTTAGATAAATTTTTTTAATCTGTGTGAAAATTGGGCACATAATACATATAATACATATATGCATGGTTCATGTTTTTATTTTTATAGTTTGAGAGTTGCTATTAATCTTGATTGATCACTAATTTCCAGTTCCAAAATATTATAGCATCCGTAGATTTATGAAATCTTAACAAGAACTCACATCATTTCGCATGATCCTGGAAATCTTTTTTCCGATCAGAGAATCGAGCATTGATCAAAAGAGACTTCAAAATTCTTTTGCAGCGAATAAATCGATGTATATTATATTATAAATTAGTTTAGTGTTAGTTCACGTCCATGTACAGAAGAACAGAAGAACAGAACGTAGCAGTAGTAAAACTACTTTTGATTTGACTATGTGAAATGCGATACCTTTACCTCTTGCTAATCCATTCATTTCATTTGCTGGAAATATTTTTTACATGTCCCAGATTCCTTTTCATTCAGGAAAGTTCATTCGTAGTACATTCTATCTGTCTCCAATCTTTCTTTTTCTTTATTTCCTTTTTATTTTGTTCTTCCTCTCATGCCAAATTCCAAACCAACTTGTGTATATTTTAAAGGACTAAAAACTAATGCAGCTAGTTAATCGCCTAACGGTTACCACCGTGTGATATTAAAGTCAAGATTTTATACTCCACCTATTAAATTTTAACTTGATTCAAAAAACTTTGGTGAATAACGTTCACAAGATTGATTAACATGACAGAAATGTAATACTATGTTAAATGACAATACTCTATTGAATTAATAATATTAAGCTATTTGTTGATGTAGTAAAAATTCATTCTATGAATTTCGTGTACCAGTAATAATATTCTTTTCTCTTTCCTCTTTAACCTGCAATTACAATCAATGTCTATGGGGTAAAAAGCTGGTTAATGCTTAAGTTAGGATTTTTCTTTATAAATTTTGAAGGAAAATCCTCAGTAAAATTAATAATATTCTTTTTGGCTAGAGTTTCGTCCCCTTACCTTGTTGCCATTGATCCCTTTTTATAGTTGTTATCATCTCGCTAATATAGTAGAACATTGAAATCAAGCGTCTAGGATTCTATTGTGCGAAAATCGCGAAGATTCCATAAGTTAAACATCGGTTTTTTGGTAGGATTGTATCCTTAGGATTCTTATTATGTAAGAAACCTAATTTGGCAAGGATCCTTATTTTGGAAGAATATGAGAATGTATGGGAAGGAGATGAATCCTTCACTGATACACAACTGCAGTGAGATCTCGGCAATCCTTGCTTGGGGATCGTTATTTCCCTATGATAAACCAGATGTCTTATTTCCGAGACTGAGATCGAGACCTTTGTAACCACATATTCGAGACCTTATACGTTATGGCATCTGAGCCTCCTAGTTACTTTGAGAGGTCTCAGCTCCTGTCATTTGAACGGCTTTCCTTGGGTAGCTGTCGGCCTCGAGACATCATCTACTTCTGCCTACAAAACCATCTCATCCCTTTATCCTCATGAACCTTATGCGTTCTGGACTATTCCCAACATCAAGCCCCCTAGTTTTAGTCAATGATGACCATTCTTTGATTAAAACTAAAGGCATTAGTTCTGAAAAGACGCATCTGTCTGTCATAATTAAATGTTCAGCTAGGAGTCTGCCCGTCTTCACAATGTGGCAGATGATGACTGGCTCTTGAAATCCCAATGTTTTGAAACCCAAGAGATCTAACTACCCCTAATGATGGCCACCCCCCTTTTTATTAATAAGATGCATCTTCTCAGCTTCTGCTTTGTCGTGGCAACATTCCATCCCTCGATCTATAACGGGTATCAGCGATTAGGGTTCATCTCCTTCTTTAAATACCACTCCTTTTACCTTTCTACTTTTTCTTTACTTTTACGCTTTCACTTTTCCTTGGCCAATGATTTTAACAGTAGAACAGTAACAACAACGCAATTTCGAGCTCTTTACTTCTAAGTTCATCCAACTTTCAACTGTAAGTCTTTTTCTCTCTCTTTTCATTCTGTTGTGGTTGATTTTGTGATATATTTTATCGACTAGGGAATTTAGAAAACATTTTAGATTTAAATGCCTTCAGGTTAGTCCTCTTTTGAGTCATTTGAGGTTCCTAGGACGACCTTTTAACCCCCACTTTCCTTGTGTAAAAGCAGGAAATGGCTTTTAGGGAAAACAACTTCATCAAGGAACAAATCATCATCACAATTGCCTCCTCAGCTCTTGCAAGGAGAGACTTAGAGTATTTTAAGGCGGATAGATTTGCTTCCATTGTGACCCAAGTAGATTTAGAAGTATATACTAGGCTATATAGAATCCCCGAAGGGATTTATCTTAGGGCTCCTGAGGCGAACGAGCTTCCAAGTTGCCCTCTAGAGGGCGATATAACCTTTAATGAAGAATTTTTCCATATAAGTGTTAGACTACCTATCCAGCTGTATTTCACCTGAATCATTGCTTCCTTTAGACTCCCCTCTTACCAACTAAACCTTAACAGTTGGAGGATCGTATCTGGTCTGTATGTCGTGTGGCATTAGATCTCGAACCTTGACTCTTCTCTTGAGAAGATTGAGTTCATATACATTTTAGTGAGAAATCCTACGAACAGTCCTAGATGGTTTTAACTCAAAAACTGAGTTGGCAAGGCAATCCTTATTATCGGCAACCTTACTTCTAACAAAACCTGGAAGAAAAATGGTTTTTCGTTGGAGGTAGTTGGAACTCTACCCTGTACTTTCATGTACCCAGACCCTTTGGTGAGGCAGTGTTCTGGAGCGGTAGGCCAACATTAGAACCTTCCAGTAGTGAAAGGGTAAGACTGGCTAGGTCGCTAGCTTCTGACCAGAGCCTTTTACTATCGAAAAATGAGCTGCTCAGTTCGGGTCTTGTAGAGTTTTGTGTTTCCAAATGCCAATTAGCCTCAGAAAAAGCCACTCTTCTGGGTAGTCTCAAAGTGACTCATCTTTATGATGGGGCTGTAGTAATTAACAGTAGCTTTTCTTGCGTTTGTAGGTGAAATGGCCTTTAGAGACCATGCCCCACATCCCTTTCAAGTCTTGCAGAGAATTTTCAAAAGACAGAGGGAAGGGAAAGCCCCTCAAGCTTCGAAGGCCACCCACTCCAGTGAAGGCCTCGGGAGCGCCGAAGGTAGCCGGCTCTTCCAGTGTGACTCGCCCCAAGGTTCCCACCAAAGGGGTAGTTATCTGAGACCTGACACCTCTCCTTGCAGCCCCTCCTATTGACAAGGGCAAGTGCTAGGCTGTGGCTGAGGCCTCTAGGGAGAAGGCCAAGAAGAAAGAGGAGATGTTTGGCCGGATCGACAAGGAGTCGATAAGATTGATAAAGCTTCTTCCTAGAGACATCTCGGAGGAGAAGAGGGGGCTCTTCGAGCATTTTCTCCCCTGCATCAATTTACAGGTGCAGAGCATCAGCAATAAATTTACTGCAGATATTGTTGGGCTCTTGGGAAAATCATTGCTGAACTTCTAGTTAAAGTGGCTGGGTCGGGTGAGTTTATTTTCCTTGTTAACTTATACTATAAACTACTCACTGCAACCGGTCTTCTGGTTTTTCATGATCTTTCAGCTCTTTTACTCCACCATGCTGCAGCATGGTGCCCTTACTGATGATTTTTCTAAGGCCTCCGAGGTCGAGAAGGTGGAGAAAGCCTTGGCTTCTGTAAGAAGTAAGTACGAGTCTGACCTAGGCATAGTCCACAGGGAGCGAGAGGAGCTCCAAGTGAGGGTGGCTACGGCTGATTCTTCTTAGTCCAAAGGGAATAGGATAGCAAAAGTCTTAAGGTTTGAGCTGACCGCCTTGAAGGAGGAGGGCGAGGCGCGACTACGGAGTTTGAACAAGGCGTGTGAAGAGCTGCGGACGAGCTTGGATGCCGAGAAGAAGAGGTTTGCGCTCCCATGGAGTCTGCCACCAGTCCTTTTATCGAGCCTCCTACTGGTCTGGCTACTCCCCCGGCTGATCTGGTGACTCCCCCTGCCGACCCGATGACTCCTTCTGCAGACCCAGTGGCCCCTTCAGATGCCCCTCAAACTACTGTTGAAATAGTTTAATTTTGTAAAAGATTTTTTTTAACACTTCAATTAATAGAATTTCTTTTTAACACTTCTAATCTTCTTTATTTTAACTGTTCCCCTTTAACTCAACTGAGTATTTCCATGCAATTCTTGCCTGTCTTACGAAATTAAATTATCACTAATTTCAACTTGGCGTAGCAATATCTTGCACTGTTCATTTTATCAGCCCTTTTTATTTAAAGTTTGCTTACATCCTAGACTTCATAATCATTCATTGCATTAGTTGCCTAACTTCTTTGATAGATTAGTTCCTAAGTCAGTCTAAGCGACCTATTTGGTCCGAGAACTACAATGCTCAGGAGTGAGTAACGAAGTGACATCTGGAAATCGCACCACCAGTATCCGAGCATTCAAGAGGAGGTCACCCTGAGACTTTTTTTATAAGATCATCCAAGAACCCCTCTTGCTCACGCCTTCCGAGACCGTGCAAGAAGGGAAATTTAGCTGAAGATAATATTGCCTCGGAAGGTGGAAAGCTGAACGCCTAGGAGCCGTGTCACTTGTGTCTAGGCTTCGGGAGGAGATTAACCCGAGATGTTTTTGGAACCTCTCTTGCCTATGCCTTCCGAGACCGTGCTCGGGGCTTACATTGGGCTAAGGATAATATCACCTTGGGAAGGTGGAAAGCTGAACGCCTAAGAACCGTGTCACTCGTGTCTGAGCTTCGAGAGGAGATTACCCGGAGACGTCTTTACAAGATCATCCGAGAACCTCTCTTGCTCATGCCTTTCGAGACCGTACTCGGGGCTTATATTGGGCTGAGGATAATATTACCTCGGGAAGGTGGAAAGCTGAACGCCTGAGAACCGTGTCACCCGTGTTCGGGTTTCGGGAGGAGATTACCTCGAGACGTCTTATAGAATCATCTGAGATTTACTTTATCTGTTGGTTGACTTCAGAAGTGAAAAATTAGAAAATAATTTTATTGACATCTAAGGGAATTTACTACAAAAATTTCTGACGTTGCTAAGAGTAATACAACTTTAAGCGTTCGGCGTTCCAAGGTTTTCGGACTAGGTTTCCATTGGAGGATTCCAGCTTGTAGACTTCGGGTCTAAGGACTTGATTAACTTTATAAAGTCCTTCCTAGTTTGCACTTAGAGGATAAATGCACGATTGGCCGAAGCCATAGAGGGCGGTCTCGGCAAGCCTGAGTCTCAAATCTTCAATGTTCAAGGAATCCAAAGTTTCCTTAAATATGATACCAGCCGAACTTCTAGTATCCACCAAAATTTGGCTAACCTGTGCTGTTTCTACTATCAAGGTTACTACCAACGCATCATCATGAGGATAATAAACTCCTATTTCATCCTCGTTTGTGAACATAATGGGTACTGAGACAAGTTTTTGTTTCTTCTCGGCTTGAACATTCATAACATAGATATCCAAGGAATCATAGGGTAGGAAGTATTTAGAATAATTCTTCCTCGATCTATTAGACTTCCTGGCTAACGTTGTCCCTCCTAAGATCACCATAGCCTTTTCTTGCCATTCTTGTCCATGCCCGATCTTCTGATTCGAGGCTTTAGGTCCATCTTCTTCTCTAGCTATCAAGTTTTGTAGATAATTGTTTCGAATCAGTATTTCCACTTGGCCTCTGAGATCAAAATATTCGTTCGTCAAATGCCTGGCACTTTGGTGGAACTCACAGAACTTGTTCTTAGCTTCTCTCATTAGCTTAACCTTTAGCGGGCGAGGTTTTACCAGTATAGTTCCTCATCTTTTAATCTCCTGCTAAACCTGCGAGAGTGAGGCTTTCAGAGGAGTAAATCTCCTTGAACATGGACCACTCTCTTGTTATCGTCTCTTCTCAGGGAGTGATACTGTCTTGGTGGGAATTCGTCTCTTCTCCTCTGTTTCTCATCCTAACCTTGATCTTGTTTGTCTTTTCTGTTGAGAATACGAAAATTTCTTCCCTTATCGCTTTTTCTTCTTGGATCGGTCTTCGGATTTGATATCTTATCGGGAAACGATGGTGCCAAGGCCTTTTCTTCTCTCATTTTGAGAGCGATTTGGTCTTTAATTTTGATCTCATTTAGCAGCTTTCGTCGAGCTGCTTCATAAGTGGTGATTGATGGCTTTCATGCCACATACCATCCACGATTTACTTACAAGACCTTCTTGAGACCCTCTAAGGTCAATGAATGGTGATAAGCCCCCAGCTCCATAACCTCGTCGTGGTATCTTTTGACAAAACTCTTGAGGCTCTCTCCAGCTCCTTGCTTCATTGGCAGTAACGAACTCAGTGTTTTAAGATTCACCGTGGCCCCCTTGAATTCATTTACTAATGTTTCATATAGTTGTCCAAAACTATCAATGCTTCCGAGGGTCAAGCTAGTGAACCACCTTCTCCCTTGCCTCTCAAGGGTTAGGGGAAACAAACGACATATTTAGAACTTATCTAATCCCTGGATTAGTATTATCTCCCTAAAAAGATCCATATGCAGTGATGGGTCAGTTTTGCCCATGAAAGGGTTTATCTGTGGCATCTTGAATTTTTTGGAGAGAGTGAGATTTAACATTTTTTGAGAAAAAGCGGACCGAGAATAAGACCCTATCTTGGGCACAGGTTCGTCTCTCTTTTGACTTTCCCTTTGCTTTTGATTTTCTAGCTCCTCGACCAGCTTCTGAATTCAGGCTTCGAGACTATCGACCCAACCGCTATCTTCCCTGGACCTCCTTCATTTGGACAGGCTAGGCATCGAGTCTTTTTTTTTTGTCGTTTTTGGTTAAGAAACGTCCTCGTGTCCTCTCGACCGGGGCCATTGCCCGATTCTCTCTTACGAATCACCACTGAATCCTCTAGAGAATCTTCAAACTTCTGTTGTGGCTTGATATGGAGCCTATTAGTATCATCATTGTCTTGAGGCTCTTTAAAGAAATAGCCCAAATTTTTTCCTTTTCTGCGGCAGTGTGTTTTCTCCTAGTAGTGTCTCGGCGATGTTCTGCTAGGCAATTTTTGTACGTTGTGTCAAGCACACTACTTTCGATACCCTCAACTGGTTTGGGTGTTTTTAACGCTACGGAATCCATTTGTAGTATCTTCCTCATCTGTGCTACTTCTTCAGCCAAGGCTTGAATCTGTCTATCCTTCTCCGCGTGTTGCCATTCATTCTCAATTAGCCTTTTAGTGAATCAAGCTGTTTTTGACGTTCCCAGACGAGGGGGGAGTTGGTGCAGCGATGAAGCCTTTGAATCGCAATTTACGTCCTCTAACGGTGGCGGCTGGTCATAAACATCTTGGTTAACTACAGTACGATCATCCATACCATTGTTGTTAAGATTCCCCCTCGTCGTTACTTTGTTCCTTGTCATATACGTTCGCAAAGTTATCATGTTTTCCTTCTTGCAGCTTCTTTTGACTTTTTGTTCAGTTGTTCCCAGAGGCGGCGCCAGATGTTGATGTAGCAAAAATCCATTCCATAAATTTTGTGTACCAGCAATAATCTTCTCTTTTCTTTCCTCTTCAACCTGTAAACACAATCAATGGATATAGGGATAAAAAGTCGATTGCTCGGCGAAAACCCTCCTATGCTTAAGTTAGGATTTTACTTTATGAATTTTGAAGGAAGATCCTTAGTAAAGCTAATAATATTCTTTTTGGCTAGGGTTTCGTCCCCTTACCTAGTTGCCGCTGATCCCCTTTTATAGGTGTTATCATCTCCCTAATATGATAAAACATTGAAATCGAGCAACTAGGATTCTATTGTGCGAGAATCACGAACATTCCATAAGCTAAACATCGATTTTTTGGTAAGATTGTATCCTTAGAATTCTTATTATGTAAGAAACCTAATTTGGCAAGGATCCTTATTTTGAAAGAATCTGAGAATATATGGGAAGGAGATGAATCCTTCACTAATACACAACTGCAGCGAGGTCTCGGCAATTCCTACTTGCGGATCGTTATTTCTCTATGATAAACTAGATGTCTTATTTCTGAGACCGAGATCTTTGTAAACCACATATTTGAGACCTTATACGCTACAGCCGAGGCCTCGTTGGAGTGTCCTTAAGATAAGATTCGATTTGAGCCTCCTAGTTACTTTGAGAGATCTCGGCTCCTATCATTTGAACGGCTTTTTTTGGGTAGCTGTCGGCCTTGGGACATCATCTACTTCTGCCTGCAAAACCATCTCATCCCTTTATCCTGATGAATCTTATGCGTTCTGGATTATCATCAACACTATGTAACATTATTACATGAACACAAGAATTTGTGTTTGAATTCTGGCTCCCTTGTATCAATCAATTCATTACAAAACAATCAAATAATATTATTTATATTTCACCCAATAGTAAGTCCCTAGCTAGAGTATAAACAAGATCAAGGTTCGGTTTGTACTTATGATGCTTATCTAAATCTCAAAGCAATTCCAAGAACAATAAAATTCTCAATTTGCTTTCCTCATAGAGATGTATAAAAAGTATTCAATCAGGACATTTTTAAGCACAACAACTTCATCAACTTCATAATTAAACTTAACACCCTACATCTTCTCCTTCTAGCTATGGATCATAGCCATTATTCTATCGACACAGCCACATTCAGGCAATCAGCTTCTCGTCTAACTGTAGTTGCTCACTTGTTTGGCATCTTAGCCACCATTCTTATGCTCGTTTGGTTGCTGCATTATCGTGGAGGAATTGAATATGATTCTTACAATCCAGATCGTGTTTACAATGTACGAAATTATAAAAAAATCCCTCTTATTATGAATGAATTCAAGTATTTGCATGGATTCTAGAAATTATTAATGAATTCTTGTTCGTCTCTGTACGTAGGTTCACCCATTTCTTATGTTCTGTGGGTTCATCTTCCTTGCTGGTGAAGGTAAGCATTGGCTAATTTTCTGCTTGCTTTTCATTCTAGTGTTTTATTATTAGTAAGTTATTTGCTCATAATTAATTGTGCAGCGATGATGACATACAAGACAGTGTCAGCTACTAAGAAAGTGCAGAAGATTATTCATATGATGCTTCAACTGATTGCCTTGATCCTGGGAGTTGTTGGCATATGTGCTGTTTTCAGGTTTCACGACATGGTCAGTTTTGAGGATATGTATACCTTGCATTCATGGATTGGCATGGGAACCTTCTGCTTGTTTTGCTTACAGGTAATTAAGAACAACAAATAAATATAACCATACATTAATTTTATGATATTACATTGTCTGTTATTTAAATTTAATTATATTATTTGGTTGGCATACAGTGGTTATTTGGGCTGTCTGCATTTATGTTTCAAGGAACATCAGCGGTAACAAGAGCAAGGATGCTGCCATGGCATGTATGTGGGGGTAGGGCAATTTTCTTCATGACAATATGTGCAGCTCTCACTGGATTCATGGAGATATTTACATACTTGAAATTACTGCATGAACGTGAAGCACGTTTGGTGAACTTTACTGGATTATCAATCCTTCTCTTTGGCATTTTTGTCGATCTCTCTGTTGCTCTTGCCCGTTATGTGTGATTATATATATATATATATATATTGTTCGTTCATTCTTTCTGCCATGTTGCAACTTGTTATATGATTTGTATGCTCATATTTTACAATTAAGTGATCAACAGGGACAAATGAACTTTACATACTGTATATGGCTCAAATTCAACCATTTAATGTAATGTGTGATTCTTGTATATTGCGTACTACAAGATTGGTAGAAAATAAGAATACAAATGTTAATATTTTGTATCTTTATGTTACATCTCTCGAATTTTTAAATTATTGTGGTGTGAGTTGAGGATGCCTTTAATTGATTATCTGTTGCCAATATATATATATATATATATTTTAAATATGCTTTCTTTATAGTCTTCTCTGATTACTTTTGTTTAGAAAAGCCCATGTATTCTGCAATCTGCAATACGTATCGATATTGAGCGTTTTCCTTTTACCTTCTCTTACTTTTGCTTTTTGACTTTTTACTTTTACTTTTACTTTGTTTTTTTCTTTTTTGGTTGATGATTCTGATGCTTTATTGATATTAAGGTACAAATCCTTGGATACATTTATAGTTACCTTGATTTCTTTTGAAGATGCTATTGGTTAAGAGGAATGAGATAATCTCTTCATTTTTTAAAACATTTAAAAGATTGATCTAAATATATATTCATTTAGTCATAATACGAACTCGAGTTTTTATTAATTTTGTAAAAATAATTAATTAAGAAAAGAGAATTCAATTTTAGTAAATTGTATTCGTATTTCAAAAGTTTTAAGCTATTAAATTTATGTTAATGTAATTTTCTAAAAGCACATGTATAAGTCATCTTATAACTATCATACATTATAAAAAAAATAACAAAATAAGGAAACTCTTATTAATATTTTTTTTTTCATGTTAAAATGTGCAAGAATCCATTTAGACATTAATGCATTTAGGATTTCTTTGAAGTTATTTACATTGTATAATTTAATATAAGAAATAATCTTTTTTTTATCTAACATATTTTAAATCATTTACCATCTTCTTAATTTTGAAAATAGTAGATAATGTTTGATAAATTTAATTTAGTATGATATTTTTGTATTAATTTTCTCTAGTATTTTGAATTTTACTATGATATTTTTGTATCAAATTCTTCTAATATTTTAAAAAAATTAAAAAAAATAAAGATAGTTATGCCCATTTTATTTTAAAAAACAAAAAGAATAATTTGCAAGAATGGAAAAAAAAAAATGTGTAGAGAAGAAGATTATAAATACAAATTTCAATTTTTTTAATTCATGCTACAAGTTTTGAGGAGATATAAAAATAAAATTTAGATGATAAAATCTCTCACAAATTTTAGGTGAGACAAAATTAGTTGCTATAACTAAAACAAGATTTTATGAAAAAGAATTCATTTTATTTTATTTTTAATATTAAAATAAATTAAGAGTATTAAATAGTATCTATTATTTTTCTTAAACTAAAAAATAAAAAATGGTCAAATTCATTAACCAAATCCCTCAAATTCTTTTAAGTTATTAGATTCAATAATATTTGTTATAGCAAAAAGAACTTTGAAATGACTATTATAACATTGCATAATAATTTTTATTAAGATATTAATCACTTCCATTTTGATTGAATCAATATATAAATATTAAATTAATGGAGCATGTTCACCCACTAAACTAAGAAAAATTGTGAAATTTTTTTTTTATATATATAAAAGAAAGTGATGGTTAATTATAGTGGGGTGTGTGTGTGAAATTTTATATATATAAAAGAAGTGGGGTGTGTAGTGTTATAACTCCTTGTAATGACCTATGCATTATGTTATTATTGGAATTCCATACTAACTTTGAAATGACTATTATAACATTGCTTAATAATTGTTATTAAGATATTAATCACTTCCATTTTTATTGAATCAATATATAAATATTAAATTAATGGAGCATGTGCACCCACTAAACTAAGGAAAATTGTTTAAATTTTTTTTATATATATAAAAAAAAGTGATGCGAGTCTTATAACTCCTTGTATTGACCTATACATCATGTTATCATTGGAATTCGATACTAACTTTGAAATGACTATTATAACATTGGATAGTGTGTGTGTCTTATAACTACTTGTAATGACCCATGCATTATGTTATCATTGGAATTCCATACTAACTTTGAAATGAGTATTATAACATTGGATAATAATTGTTATTAAGATATTAATCACTCTCATTTTGATCGAATCAATATATAAATATTAAATTAATGGAGCATATGCACCCACTAAACTAAGAAAAATTGTTTCAAATTTATATATATATATATATATATATAAAAGTGGTGGTTAGTTATAGTATGTGTGTCTTATAACTCCTAATGACCTATGTATTATTTTATCATTGGAATTTCATATTATTATGTTATCATTGGAATTGCATACTATTTTATATCTTGATGTTACTAATGTATATAGCGGCCAAATAGGATCATTTTGTTATCAGACCTTTTATTTTTTTTCATCATGCGAGAGTTGGAATTAATTCCCATTTATCTACTTCTATCCGTGTGGAGTGGATAGAAACATACTTATTCAGTTACAAAATTTATTTGTACATGGCAGAAAGTTCCCTTTTTTTTTTTATTATTAATAAGTGTTTTGTGTATCAATTTATATGGCTCCAATGAACTAACATTAAATTTGGAAATATTGGCTAATCAAACGAATTCTGTGTCACTGAAAATAATATTCTATATTGAATTTCTTATTGTTTTTACTGTCAAATTACCGATTATACCCTTCAATACATATCTTATCATACCCTGATCTTGGAGTTTACCTGTGACAATTGTCATAGATCTTTATGATACACCCTCTATTTTTAGAATGTATCAAGAGAGCCTATAAATCTTATCTTTCAATCATTAAATCCTATCAATTATCAAAATCTAAAAACAGTTTATAAAATAATTTTTACATCCACGGGATCATTATCAAAGAATTGATCATCCATGGTCAATTCATTCATAACACATAAACAATAATTATAAAATCATTATAGAACTTATTTTGGTTCGGGTTGAACAAACATAAGAATTTACATGAACATTTAATTTATAAATTCTTTACAAATTTAAATAAATATATATCCAGTGGAAATAAAATACATTTGTGAGTCCAAAGAAAACCTATACGGAGTGTCGAAAACCCTTCAACAGCTATCACTAATCCATATAACTTGAAAGTTGTAAGGGTGAGAGGTGAGTATACGAATATACTCAGTGAGTAAATAAAGTACATATATATATAAATACATGCACACGTATTTCTAAATCATGATATATTCTTCAACTTATACACAAATATATATGTATATACATATGTTTGTTTAAATCAAATAACTATTAAATAGTTCATAGGTCTGTATTTAGTTTAAAATAACTAAACCGAACTGGTTATATTTTCTCGACCGCTACCTTGATCGAGACAACGTTGAAATCATTAGTAAATCTTTTATGCATAAAATCATATGTAATGAATTCTTCATAAAACATAAAATTATTTTTCATGCTCGATAAAATCATTTATTTTTAATAAAGCATGCGTTTATAAAAAAAATCATTTGTCTCACTGATATTGGCTCCGAATAGTTACTTGGTGATATGAGTGATTATCTTCGTAATTCGTCAAATCTAAGATATCTCTATCAAGTCGCCATGACTTTCCATAGGGTATTTATAACCGCATATACGTGCACGGTACACAGTGGGCTTGCCATGAGTTTTTTTTCTCTTATACAAGCCCCATTACGGCTCTACTCACTTATGCGACCTCTCATAAGTCAGTTCATAATCTACCTTTATGTAACTACAATCAATAAATTGGCACACAAGCCATATAATAGTATTCGGCCTTATTGATATCATCACCAATTTACATGCATAAAATAAATTATTTTCAAATAATGATTATAAAACATATAAAATAAATCCGGCTCCTCAGCCATTTCAACTTGTATATCATAAAATTTTCAATAGTAAACCACATAAGCAAATATCTCAATATCAATGTAAATCAATTATAAACATGTTCATTTCATATTTCACTTTAACAAAAAAAACTACTTGTTTAGTACACATGCATACATACCAGTATAACACATATATATATTTACATATTCATGTATGTATAAATTTACTCACAATAAAGGAAAGATAATCACTCTCACTAATGGTTCTTGTGTCTACTCAATCTTTATCCCAAGTTCTCGAAGCCTAATACTATACATATAAATAATCATGAACATGAACTCCACGATTCAAATAAATATTATACTCTAATACATTAAATAAAATACTCATGGAAAACGTGACTAAAATTTTGTCATGGTCGCAATTTTATATAATGAAAATAATAAATAAAACGAAAAATTTTGTGTGAGTGAGAATATAATTCGGAGGTCATGAAATAAAATTTTGAATTTAGTTGTAAAAAATAACATAAGTCATCACAAATATTACAATTTATAATATTACAAATGGTAAAATTAATAAGTATTTAAGTGGACATTTTACAGTCTTAAAACAAGTAAGTATAAATATCCGAAATAAAAAAAATAAAAATAAATGTGAAATAGCTTATTACCATATGTATATATGCATGTAAACATAATTCATTTGTTATATATATACATGTAGACAAATGAAATATATGCATGTAAACACATGCTAGCATTTAATTTCCGTACATACATGTATATGTACTTAATTTGCCTTTAAGTTAAATTAAAACAAACTAGAATCCAATTGCTTAAACCATACATGTAGATATACCTAAGCATGGCCATTTGCTTTAGAAATCCTATTTACCTTAAAATAATACCCATTCGGTTCCTTTCATTTGCCAAATTCAATTTACTTAACAAAATAAAGCCTATGTGTAATTGGTTTTCCTACATGTATATGTATATAAACTTAACCCATTAGCTTTATACACTTTCTCCCATTCAGTTTGCCTATATAATATTCAAATTTCACCTTTGACTTCATAAAACAAGATTTATTGGCTTTGAACTCTTTCTTCATTTGGTGGTTTTCATTTTTCCAAGTTAAAGAAACCAAATAGCAAATGGAAGCAAGGATTAGAAAGTGAAAACCGAGAGTATCAAAGAGTTCTTGCATGTGGGTGAGAATATGGCTGATTGAACATGCATCTGTGGCTAATTGGAAGCAATATTGGGATCAAACAAATTCAAAGAGAAGAAAAGAGCATATTAACCTAACCAATTGAAGGAAGGGAAGCTAAATAACGCAAACCGAGAAAGTGATGGCAAGAGAATTCATGTTTGAGTGAGGATTAGTGGATAAATTGAAATTGAGTGTGGAGAGGGGTAAACCGAGAGGAGGTAAGGTGTTGTTGGCTTGATTTTGTGAAATAAGGAAGGTGTTGGTCGATTGTTGAGAATTCAAGCTAAAACCGAGAAGGAAGCAAGGTGTATGGCTGGAAAAGTGAAGGGTTTGATTGGAAATTGGTGAACCAAGAACAGGTGGGGCTGAACAGATTGTGAACAAGCAAATCCAGTAAACAAAAGGCAAGATATATGTGTTGATTTGGTAGTTTAATGGTAAGTTAAATGCATGCAAGTGATTAGTATATGTAATGATGCGTATAGGGTAATTTGTGGGTAATGAATTGCTTTAGAAATGGATAAATTTGGTTTGGGATAGTGTTGCTGTATGAGAGAAGTATTGTTACATTGTGAAAATCGAATGTGCAAAGTGATGCTGATAAGCTTGAGTAGTGTAAATGTAGTACGAGTAGTGTTACCGAAAAATCGAAACACAAACTAGCAACACCGATGCGTTGCAGCTGTGTGTTCATAAGGTAAGTGTTTTGAATTGATAAAATTATAGCATATGAGTGTTATAAGATATGTATGGGGTAGTTCACGTGAGCAAAGTGCCGAACGAGTGAGAGTACGAACGAAATGCATAAGCGTCTGCCGCAGGAACATTCTGCGTAGGGTTTAGTACGCATGAGTTCTAGACCTCATATTAATAAACTCTAAAATATTATAGAAATTAGACATATAAGGGCACAACATAGCTGAAAACCAAGTTAAGAAGTTGAGCAAGGCAGTACAAATTTTGTTGGAACCGAGCTGCCTTGTCGGCAATTTACAGTTGACTGCATTGAGTAGGGTGGTGAAAATTGGTTGTAACTTGAGCATTCAAACTCAAAATATGAATCTGCAGAAGTGATAGAAACTAGATACATAGTATAATATGTCCTAAGAAACTTAGGTTGAGATACCTTACTAGTGCAATGCAACGCGAGTTTGAAATTAGTTGATACGTAGTGAGCACCATATGGATGTTTGAAATGGGTAAATTTAGTTTAGACACGTGGGAGGGAGGAGGGGAGGAGATTAGATGTACAATATAATTGTATATTTATTCAGTTACAATGAAAGATTTTAACACAAGAAATTATGTGTTGTAGATTGCCATGCCGATCATCCGTCGATCCCACAATAGATTGAGTACACCATAGCCCGACATTGGTGAGTGAGTGTTTGTTTATATATATATATATATATATGCATGTGTATATATGAGAATAATATTGTAATACTGGAATTGCATATGAACTTAACACTGAGAATGCATATGAAATTAGTACAAATAATACATATGAAACTAGTCATGAGAATGCATATGAAATTAATACTGAATCGACTGTGAATAAACTGATTGATGTACTTTAAAGATGAGTTGTAATGATTGTATAAAATGATCTTGATATATTGCAATTAATGTTAGAAAGAATAATAGTGTTGTATGACTAAGAATGGTCGTAAATGAAAACAATTGGCTATTGTCTATATATAATGAGTTGAATATATTGTGTTGTGATATGAAATAAAAATGATTGAATGCATTGATATTGTGAAGTATGGTGTGTACGATAATTGTACGAAGTATATTAGCGATGAAAATGATAGTTTGTGCTAACTTAGCATTAGTGGTGCATAATAACCATAATATGATGTGTGGTAACATGTAATGAAGAAAAGTAAACTATATTGATCTTGTGCAATGCTTTCTTGTTTCATTAATATGTTGATATAGTTGTTGTTATGATTGCATGTGTGTGTGTGTGCATAGTTGTAAACTATGAGATTGATCCATGGATCTAGTGATATGACTTGGGGGATTACGGTAGACAAGAAGCCCCAAGGTATATGATCCCTTTGCCGGTCAAGGGTGTAATCCCTGGGTATGAACTGTCCCTCTGTCCGGTCAAATGCGTAGCCCTAGACTTGGACCAGATATAGATGTATGCACCTGACAATTGGTGTTATTTTAGTGTTTTGAGGGATGGTAGTAAACGAGACGCCCCAAGGCACTGTGGTATTTATTGGAATATTTGAGGGAGTGCCCTTAAACTCTAGTATGTTGCTGAGTGATGAATTATGTGTTTGATACATTAGAAATTGCTTTTGTTTAAATATAAATGATTGTTGTTTGATGGCAAGGTATAAATTTATGTATTAGAAGTGATGTTTGTGTGTGTATTATCCACTCACTGAGTGTTATTAAACTCACACCTCCTACCTACTAACTTTACAGGAAATCCTTAGTTGATGAGTAGACATAGTATCTTAAATACACGAACTTAAAGAAGAGGTCACGGGTCGCAGTTACCACTATGTCAGGTCCATCTTACATAGAGATCAGCAGTTGTATTTTGTTTGTTATGTAATATACGTTGTTATGTCTTTGGTTGTATGTATATAGACTAATAAATGTACAGTCAATATTATTTTAATATATAGGGAATCATCTGAGATTATATATATATATATATAGATATATGTTAGCAGTGACGATATGATGCCCTGAGTTATGTAAACTTGATATGAGTCATGTTGAGATTGTATTTATAACAAGTTGTGTTAAGCTTAAGGTAATAGGAGCGACCTATTACATGCTAGTAGCACCCTGGATTTGGGAGATGTTACAAATTCCTTAATTCAATGCATTTTACAAAGTTTATTTAACTAAAATCGTTTACTTGATTTTCAATAATGAAATATCATGACCAACTTATTTCAAATTCTCATTTTCGTCTATCCCAAACTTATACATTTTCGTCTAAGCAACCAAATACAATATAGATCAAATTATTGTAGCAAACAGTTATTGTGAGATCGAAGTTACCGTAGCAAACAATCACTATTTATATCAAAGTACTATAGCAAACAGTTGATTGTTCAGATAGAAGTTATTGTTACAAACAATTACTGTTCAATATTTAAATTCATTGTAGCACATTCAAAATTACTATAGCACTCGAAAGAAAAATACTCAGATTCCTTCCAACCAATACTTCAATCAATGCAAAATCAATCTAATATTATATTTCTTACTCCAATTCAATACAATGTGACATTTCCTACGCAAAATCAAGTATAAATTTCTCGGATGAGCAATAACCTAAAATTCAATTTGTAATGCCCACAATTTTAAAAATTTATAACTGTAGCATCTGCAGTATTTAGAAAATTTAATCAAATAATTTGATATTATTTGTTTAATTAAAATTTTATGTAACTTAAAATTTTTAGGTAAATGATTGAATTTTGGACTCAAAATAGTGTTATTTATTTAGACCCAAAGTTAATTTTATAAAGTTGGGTTATAAGTGAATTTTTGAATTAAGGAAATAGTACTTTGATTAATTTTGGACTTTAATTAAGACTAAAACGAAAGTTTTTTAAAATTTTAAACTATTTTTAGAATTTTAAAAAGAATAAGGGTCTCAATGATATTTTATATACTAAAATAAAATAAAATTGTTATTTTCCCTCATGCATTCTTTTCCTTTTCCAGTAACATTAGAAAAATGTGACTAAATTCTTTACTTTAATGTATTTAATTAAGTTTAACTAACTAATATTATTTTCTAGATTTTTAATAATGAACTTTCATGATTAATTTATTCTAAATCTCATTTTTGACTATCTCAAATTTACGCATTTTGTCATAAGCAAACAAATATGATTTTGATATAAAAACTGTAGCAAAAATACTGTTTATACACGGATTACTATAGCAAAAAGACTGTTCATGCAGAATACTGTAACTAAAAATTGTTTATATCGGATTTACTTTGCAAATGATTATTGTTTAATTTAAAGATACTGTATAAACAGTTACTGTGCAGATTAAATACACTGTACAAGCAGTTACTATACAGATTAAAGATACTGTAGTATATTCAAAAATACTATAGCACCTTCAAAAATACTGTTTATTCGAGAGTAAATCACCATAATTTATTCCCACAAACATTTCAATCAATGCAAATTTAACTTAATACTATATTTTTTACTCCAATTAAACACAATTCTAACGTTTCTTACGTAGAATTAAGAGTAAATTTCTTAGATAAATAGTAACTCTAATTTTAATTCAGGATAAAAATCTAAAATTCAAGCTTCTAACAGATTATAAAGCTTACCAGTAACTGAAATTCAAAAAAAAATCGGTCGAATTTAAAATCGTTTGGCCGAAAATTGAGAGAGAGAGAGAGAGACCAAGCTTTTGTTTTTTTAAAAAAGGAGTAGAAAAATTGCATTTAGTACAATTATATTGATTATTTAAATAGTAGAATTCCTAAGTTATGCATTTGTGGTATTAGGTTATGATAATCCAAGAGAATGATCAAGTAGACGCGAGGGTTGTTAGTGGGAGTGGTTACCCTCCTTTTGTAGTAAGTAAATCGTGCATGTATTTTTAATACTTTTGAAATAATATAATATCTGAGCATGTATTTAAAAATAATATAAAAATTGAGGATTTTGAATGTTTTATTTGCTGATATCAAATTCATGAAATGATTGTTGAAAATAATATCGATGTGTGAATATTTATGAATGAAAATAATTTTATGACTCTAGTCGTTAGTTAATGTTTATTCTAATTTGACCGAGTCTTATGTCAAAAACGGGATTTGCGAGCTATGCAGAATTCTATTTAACGTGTTATGCACATTTCTATTATGTTCGAAATGGAAAAAAAATATCCACTTTAAGTAGAATATGTAATCACATTTTAAATTCAGATCACCATGAGGTACTATTCTTTGTATGAAATGATATAGTATTATATAATAATGATTGTTTGAAAAAGTATGAGAATGAGGTGTTACACAATTCATGCTCAAAATTTAAAAATTAAGTTTCTAATAGGGTAATAAGTTACCGGCAACTGGTAGTAACTCGTAGAAATATTTAATTGCTGGTTAAACAAGAAAATTCACGAATTTTCTTTAAAACCAAAATTTCTTCCTTGCTAATTTACTTACCAATTTTAAACCAAAATAGTACAAAATTGAAGAAGAAGTGATAGGTAATCATTTGACAACTGAAATTTAAAAATAAATCGACTGAATTTGAAGCGATTTGACTAAAAATTGAAAAAAATGGAGAGAATTGATTCTCAGAAAGAAGAAGAATGAATATGGGAATGGAAGAATAAATTTTATTTATTTTGATAAGTAAAATTTTAATAAGATCCCTATTTTTTTAAAATTTTTTGTAAATAATTCAAAATTTTGAAATTTTTTTGTTTTAGTCCCTATAAAACTCAAAAATAAATTTAATTATTGTCATTTAACCATAATTATCTATTCTAACTTGTCCTTTTAAAAAATTTCAAAATAACCTTGCATATTTCGAAACATTTACAATTAAGTTCAAAAGTAATTATTTTTAATTTTTTTTTTACTTAGTTCATTTATCCAACTTAAAAATAATTTTATTTTTAAAAAATATAACCCCATAAATTTAAATTCTAAAAGAAAGAAAAAAAAATTGAATTATCTGTTAATTCAAAATACGGAGTTTACATAATTACTAGACACTCACAAAAAGGTATATTATGATACTTATATGCTTTTAGCCGAAATCTTATTAAAAATGGGGTGTATGAATTAGTTTAGATCAATATAAAATTATTACCGCTTATTCTATACTTTCTCACTGGTTGTACAACACAAATAATTTTTGCAGCTTGGCCAACAGAATTTTTTTTTAAAAGAAAAAAAGCTCATTCTTCCATATTTCATATGGGTTTCATAATTATAAAAATCGGTTATATATATATATATATATTATAATTAACTATCACTTTCTTTTATAAAAAAATTTTGTTAACAATTTTTCTTAGTTTAGTGGGTGCGCGTGCCTTGTTAATTTAATATTTAGTAACTAATATTTAATTCTTATTTTTTTATATTTATATATTACATTTAATGATTTTTTATACAATAATTATAAATTAAAAATTATAATAACTTAATATGAATCGTACTCTTAATTCGCACAAAATTTATATACAAATTGATTTGTTTTCATAATATGGACTTTCGAGTGTGAGAAAAAGCTGGATTCTCAATGTGATATGCATGTTGTGCTGTCTTACAATAACTGGACTGACATTTCTTTTCTTTCTTTTTTAAGTATATTTTTGAAGTCGTTATCAAATCAAAAGATGTAGCGAATTGCTTTCGAAGTTTTTAAAAAAACATTTTGAAAACAGAAAGCAATTTCTTTAAATATTATTTTCTTAAGTTTTAACTTTAAAATACAAAACCTCAGAATAGTCATACATGAATACTAAACAGTTTACCGAGTCTCAAAACAAATTCCCTTGACTCACTCTTCAAGTAATTGAATTTTGCAAGTCTTTTCCATTTTTCTTCATCGAACATTACTCGGCCATTTCTTTTTAGCAGCTTATTACCTTACTTTGCTTAACTAGGCTACCGCAATAATCAACTCTTTTATATATATATATATATATATATATATAAACAATGTGTAATTTGAGTAGCTATCCATAAAGGTTTGTTCAAAATATGCTCAAGACCATTATTTTTAACTATTAACCACGAATTACCCTTGTACTTGTATTGCAAATGTTAATTTTAAACTTTCTTTGGAATTATGGTACTTGTACTTTATTTTGGTAAAACTTTTGATAATCACAAACTTTCAATGAGATCACTTATATTTTCACTTACTTGATATCAAGTGATTTCTCTCTACAATATCCGTAGCCTTCAAATCCATTGCATTGATAACTTCAAAATTGTAACACCTTAATAACAAATAAAACCTTAACATGTTATAAAGTAAAAGGTAATTGTACAAATATATGTAAACATGAGATATATGTGAATTCGCCTTAATATTTTAGACAAGCAATGTTCTCTTATCATTTTAACGGAGGGATAATATGCGACTATTATTGAAATTAATAATGCAATTAAATATTTGCAATCAAACTTTATGAATGGTCATAAATCTTTTCTTATAAACAAAATTAATACGTTTGATCAAATTCTATGTTTCATGGAGATTTTATATAACTCATTAATTCAGAAAGAGTAATACTGCGCATGCCAAATTTTCTAATAGGTTATTGGCATGAAGTGATAAATATAACCTTCAATAATTGCAAAATTGTGTGAACTAAACCAATTTCTCCAAATCATTGGACTTGCTACCTAAAAACAAGCCGGCAGGACGGTTTTACCAAGTTCCTTGTTTGGCATGCAAACAAAAACTTTTCTTTGTACATTTCACATAGAACAACAGCAATAATATTATACTGGGCGTTGATAACATAACTCTTTCTCTTCTCTTCATAATTTGTCCATTTTGAAAATACTATAGAAACTTATAATACTAAACTCCATCTTCCATTCTCTTCAACAAATCAAACCTGTAACATATACACACACAAGTTTCCATGGCGCCGAGAAGTCGTAGTTACCAACTTTCGGCAACTCCGGTGACGATATTTGCACATTTGTTAGTGATAGCAGTCACAACTCTTGTGCTTGTATGGCTCCTAGACAAAAGGGAAGGTCTTGCTTTCAATTCCGATAACAAATTGAAGATTTTCAATGTGAGTACTTTTTGTTTTTCGGACAAGTACTCTTGCGTTCTCTTATTTTCAATGAAATTGTTTCTGTTTTGTGTTGTCTAACTCTTCTCAATATATATATATATATATATATGTTTTGCACTTATGTTCTCTCTTTTATTTTTCTTTGTGAAATGCAGGTGCATCCACTGTTGATGATAATTGGATTTATATTGATTGGAGGAGAAGGTAAGTAAAAGGTATTATTATACAGTTTTATTAAAATTATGATAGTGTATCGGGTTAGGTTTAATTAGAAAGCACAACAGCTATGATATTTGATAAAGAATTACTTTTATTTAATAACTAATATTTATTACCTTCCATGCATTTAATTTTATTTTGACAAATAATTTTATTTTACAGTATTGTAAAATAAAAGTCCAAGTCCAATTTTTTTTTACCACAAAAATCTAGTACAAAGAAAATAAATGCAAATATTATGATGAAACTTAGGCATAAATCCGTAAAAATCCTTGGGAATAAAATGAGATTTTATATATTAATTTTAGCAAGAGTGCAAAAATATAATTGTTTGGTTATAATCGATTACGGTATGAATTGCAGCTATCATGGCATACAAGACAATTCCTGGAACAAGAAGAGCACAAAAAACAGTTCATCTAATTTTGCATTTGATAGCTCTTCTCTCTGGAATTGTTGGAATATATGTAGTTTTCAAGTTTCACCACGAAGCAGGAATTCCAGATATGTATACTTTACACTCTTGGCTAGGCATGATTACCATCTGCTTATATGGTTTGCAGGTAATTAATTTTTTTAATTATCGTCAGGTTAATTACACAGTAAATTAATGACTTGGTATGATCAGTCTAATATAAAACATTCTCTTATTTAAAATGTGTCGTAATAATAATAATAATAATAATAATAATAATAATAATAATAATTGTTCGTGCATGCATGCAGTGGCTGCTTGCTTTCTTCTCCTATGTATTCCCTGGAGCAGAAATGTCAACAAGAGCAACTTACCAGCCATGGCATTCTTTCTTCGGGTTGGTGATATTCTTCTTGGCAGTATGCACCGCTGTGACTGGCATCGTTCAGAAATTCATTTTCTTAGGCTTATTTCGTAACCAAGAAGCACTTATTGTCAACTTCACTGGATTGCTTATCATTCTCTTCGGGATTAGTGTTGGCCTCAGTGTTGTTCTTCCAAAAACTTACTAATTATAATTCAGATATTGGTAATGTAATCTTTATCATCTTTAATTTTAACTAATTAGAAAATATTGCTTTCCTTTTTTTTTTTCTCTTTTTAATTTTTGAGTATGATATTGGACAGTTGCATTGTATAAGAAGTAACTAATAAGCATTTTATGGTACATTTTTATCATATTAAGAGGATATTACTTTAAATAAATTAGTGTGGTTGTAGCATGCCATTATTAAACAATTGTTATATAATTTATTATTAAAAATAATTTCAAAATTGTAAACCACGATTATATTTGATTTAATTATATAATCCAAATGAATTAATAATGTTCATGATCATAAATTAGGTATAATATTAGTTGGTGTATAGCATAATATATTAATATTAATATAAATGTCAACAAAAGAAGACGCACTAATAAAACTCACTACAGACAATGACACAAACTCCAAATTACAAAGTGCTGGTTGGCTAAGTTGTCTTTTGATTCCAAATTCCAATTGTTTAATATTTATCTTCTTCTTCTTCCTCCTCATTAATTATTATAATTATTTAATCATACAGTAATCAATGGCATCTCTATGGTCCCCAACTTAATTTGTGGGCATACCCATTAGTGCCTCTTTTTAATATTCTCTCTTAATCTCTTTATATATATATATATATATATATTCTTAGACAACAACTGGTGTAAAATTGCCAATCACTTAATTTTTTTTTTAAAAAAATTTTGTTTTCCTGAGAGAGCAAGGAAGAATATGATAATGTATTTGCTGGGTGCAAAAGAATAAAAATATCATACGTTACATATACTTTATTACATGGTGAGAGCAAGAAACAATGCATTTAGTCATTTGACACTTGTTGTTCAACTATTCTCGAGCATCTGAAAACATCTCTATCAAATAACATAGACAATAAAATAGAAGCCATTACAAAAATTTTGTCATCAGGGATTTGGTCAAAGGAGACAAGGCATAGCAATTGGCTCATTTTTTCACATTTGGGATTGTCTTGTTTTTTTATTTTGTATAACACAATAGGAAACTTGTGTCATAAAACATCTTAATCATAATAATGGCCGAAACCTGGAGCTTGTCGAAAAGTTAACGAAGGAAATGAAGTCAATCTATAGTATCATACTTAGAAAGTTGGAACAACCCATTCATTTTCCATTTGACAAAGGAATCAGAATCCAGAATCCAGAATGGTGAAAAACAAGAATAAATAAATTACACACCATTAGCATAATTGGATCCAAGAAAGAAAAAAACACTTGAAAAGTCAGATTTAAAGGGCTACACTACACCCACTGCTGCTTTGTGGCTTCCATTCTCTCCAACAAACCATCAATTTCAGCTTGCATTCTCAGCTTCATTTTGTAGTAGTCACGGTGTGAATCTTCCAAAACCTTCAGTTCTTCGAGTTTTTTTCTCCGCCTGTCCTCAGTCTCTTGCAAACACAGTTTGGAAAGCTTCTGAGCATACTCTTCTTCTAACTTCTCAGTCCTGAACCTAGACATCCGTTTGCATTCCTCTGCATCTCTTCGTGCTTCATCTGCCTTGTTCTGGAACATTCTTGCTTCTGCTTCTTTAATCCGAACAATGCTTTCCAAGCTTTCAAACCCCTCATTCTTTGGTAACTTGGCAAACTGGAACTCATCTTCAAGTTTAAGCCCACCGATGATGTCTTTCTTAAGGAGAACATTCCACAGTGAATCACGCTGCTCGCTTGAAGAGGTCACATTGTACATGGTATATTTTGGTGGAAGAGAAGAGGCTGGTGGAATAGGAATTGCATCTTTTTTGAGGCTAGCTTGAGTTACCATCAAGTCATTCAAAGATGCTCCAGAAGCACGATAATCTGACATAGTATCTGCATCTATTTATCCGGAAAGGAAAAAATTAAAACAAAGGTTATTGTTCATTCATTAAAAAAAAAGAAGCTAAAATGGAAAGATACAAAGACCATAAATCCAGTACAAAATAGCCAATAAATGCTTTGACATGGAAAGGAATTAAATTACAACACCCGAGCTAATAAATACTAAGGCATGTTAGGATATCCCCAGTTCATTGAACTGGTTCTCAAAAATTGTGGCTATTCAATGAGATGTGAAGACTAGCTAGAAGTTTAGCAGCATCCAAACACAGCTTACTGTTCTTTAAGCACTCTACTTGTTTAAACCATTGCAAGGTACAATCATCAGAAGACAAATTATCAAACCAGTTATTTATCACCCAAAAAGTCTTTGTCATTGTTGGGTAGCCAATTTTCTCCATATCCCCAGCAAAACAACCATTTAATTTTTTCATCTTTACATTGAGAAATTCTCATTAAGAAAGTTATAGTAAATAAACCAAATTCAAAGCATAACTGAAAGCTCTAAAATTTTTATGGTTCAAAATCTACAGCCAATCCAAATCTTTGCAATCTTGTCTCTTTCTCCGACTGGTTGTTGCTTGTGTTAATGTAGTTGCTTCTCATGAGTGCAAATTTCTCTCCACTTGCTCTTGATTTTTATCGTTTAATTAAAAAATTTCTCCAATTGCATAACATTCATCTACAATGAGGCTTTTCTGTTGCTGTATCTAATGGATCTTCAATCTGACTACTCTTAAATGTTTCTCATTGTTGTTTCAATAGAGATGTAGACAAAGCAAGGGGGGTCATCTCCTCAAATCAATATGTTATGTTATCACTGTTCCAACTTCCCTTAAAACCCTATGCCTGCTCACTTGCAACCGCTGTAGTTGCCCTGGCGTTCTGCCAAGTTGTTATTCACGACAGTGATTTCAAATCTCATTAGATCAATCTAGAAAAAAGACATGGAAAGCATATATCCTTCTATTTCTGTCTAGGTATGTCCTTACCACTCTAAACCTCAACCCGTCCACATATTAAAGTGTTCAAAACATTGTTTTATGCTGCAAGGGGAGAAAAGATTGATTTTCACTGTAAAACAGTAGAAAGTTGCAACACAAGTCCCCCATCAAGTGAATAAGAAAGGTCATGATGACAGCAGGCATGGTATGTTGCCTACATTGTGCCAAAGGGATATGACTCTATGTGATCGCATATAGCAGTATATTTATTTATAATATTTCAGCAAACCAAGTTTTCAACTGGTTACCATGGAAAATTAACTTGCCATTAAATCCTACAATTTTTCCTTTTCTTCTTGTTTCCAGTTTTATGGTACAATTCAATGTAAAAAAGGATAAAGATGTGTTTCAACTTCTGCAAGAAGAGAAATACTGAAAGCTTTAGTTTGCAGATGATGACTCAAACTTGGATTTCCAAAATGGGCCTTAAAATGAATTTCCAAATCACGAGAAATCAATCTCATTAACCAAACAATATACATTTATGTATGGGATAAGGGAATCCAAAGGGAGACTAGAGAAGAAAAAACAGAAACAGGTTGCAGTTACAGTCTACACGAAATCCATCAATATATTAGAATCCAATTCTAGATCAACATGAAATTGGTTATCCACGGACTAATTCACCGGGATGTGATCAACATAGATCCATTTCAACCGAGAAGAAAAAATAGCATTTGAACTGTATGGAAATAGCATTTGAGTAAAGTCAGGAGACTTACTATTGAAGAACTGAATGATGAAGTTGCAAGCATCCGAAGGAGACAGCGTTTTAATTTCCAGCTTGGAGAGCAATTCATCAGCCTTCTTATGCAACTCCTTGCCTTTAAAATCATTGCTTCCCTTGAAAATTTTCCGTACACAGTTAAGCTCCTTGACCAAGTTGTCCAGACCCCAATCCTTTGCACAAAACAGAAACACATCCTTAACGAACCCAAACATCTCTGAAGCATGGCTGCACCCAATGCAGTGGAACTGCATCTCAGAAGTTCCTGTGGGCCCCTTCAAACTCGGACCAGGTTTAATCAGATTCCTCTGAATACCACAAGCAGCATGGCACCAATGTGAACAAACATCACAACCGACCCAACTGCAAGTATTGTTAGCACAATCAAAATTCAGACAAACTGGACACATACATGAGCTGCAGAATCCTTTGTTTGTGGAGCAAATTTTACAATCACAATCATCAACAGGCAATGCGCTCTTGCAATTCAGATTCCTACACCGCCTATACAAGAAAATCTCCACCAGCTCATTTACAGGAAGCTGAATTTTAGCAGACAAAAAGCTTCCTAGCCCCATTTTTACAGCAACCAATATTCCTAATTGGTCCTTGTGGCATTTCAAGATAGTGTCCTCGGTAAGATCACATCTTCTCTCAAGTCGTTTTTGCAGAGCTACCAATTCCTCTCTCTTCTCAGGCATCACAAAAAGATTTTTCAAGTACTCCTTAATGGATTCAAGAGTTTCATCCGAAAGCTCCTGAATTATTTGAGCCATGATAGGAATAGACTCTGACACAATCTCTCGAAGAATTTTCTCTGGTCTAGAAAGTTTCCGTGCTCTACCCCCATCTTTACTCTCCAAACCTCTCAAATTATCAGAATCTCTCCTCCTCAAATCCTCTGAATTGGTTTCCATTCGTAGCCTAGCAGGCAATTCGGATGGAAAAAACGAATGATTATCTGAACTAGTGGCCTTATAAAGACTATTATTACATGAATCCTTATTCATCACACGGCTAGCTTGCATCATCGATAAAACTCCGCCTCCTCCTCCACCATGATTGTTCAAAGCAGCAACACCATCTCCAATAGGCCTAAACCGACTATGAACTGACCCATTAGTTCCCTCACCACCACACCAAATCTGATCATCTTTACCTACAGAATAGTCGTAATACTCTGTCGAGTTATGTGTTAAAGAACAACTAGGATTATGCGAAAACGGGTGAGAATACGAATACGAAAGTGAAGCAGCAGTAAAATCATTTGAACAGGTGGTTTGTGTGTTATCCCTTGAAGGTGCTAAAGACTGAATACTCCTAGTGGGTTTTGGCCTATCACCGTTATTTTGCAAAGCATTTGATGCAGTTAAAGAAAGAGAAACATCAGGCAAAGATAGAGAGAGATTAAGAGTCTCTAACTTTGGTCTCTTCTCTCTATTAGTATTATTCTCTCCTTGAAAATCATCTTCTTCTTCTAATTCTCTTTTAGAAGAAGAGGAATTGACTCTACTCTCATTCAAATTCAAGAAATCTCTTTCCACCCATTTCTCATCCTGATTTGAATTTTCAATAAAGACAATTTCTTTCCCCTTTTGAGAACAAACAAGTTTGGAATTTTCACAGAGATATCTAAGAGTGAGCTCTTGAGAGCCAGAATTATGGGAGTTCTTTGAGGGTTTTGAAGGGAACCCGTCAAGATTCATGCTTGACTCTCTAAGAAAATCAAGACCCTTTTGAGAGAAACCAATTTTCTCATCTGGCTTACCTTTGATTTGCTCTAAAATCTTGTGATTCTGACGGGAGAACTTGTTACTCACAGAGTTTTCTCCATCACAAGGAAGATCACCGGAGAGATCTCTCTCTCCAAACATGGCCTCACAGAGAAAGAAAAACACAGAAACCTTACCGGCTAGAAGCAAGCAGAATCACGAAAATGGGAAAAGAAGGTTAGGAATCTGGAAGGTGGTGTGTTTTTCAGCTCACCGTAACTCTCTGCAACAACGGCTGGATCGATGTTTCAAAGCGTTTACACGAATAACCAGAACAAAAACGGCCATGTCATGTCATGTCATGTCTTTATGTTTAATCATTATTTAAATGGTAGTGTTTGGATTTACAGTGCTGACCCTTCTTCTTCAAGAAAATTATTCGAAGTGGTCCCTCTTTTCTAAAACATTCACATTACATACAACAACAAAGAAGAAAATAAAAAAATAAAAAAA
>JAXCLQ010000009.1:1207341-1228246 GCA_035584115.1 Cedrela odorata
AGAGAGAGAGAGAGAGAGAGAGAGAGAGAGAGGCTTGTTCATTTCCTGGTTTTTCTAAAATTCCTTGCTTGATTGTTTGTTTGTTTGTTTTTTCTTTTGTTATATATTCAGTCTTGAATCACGCAAAAGAATGCTGCAATCATAATTTAGTTAAGAGTTTATCAGAACCCGTTTCTTTCTATATCAGAAAAAAAGGTTAATCTGACAAATTGCAAGTAGTTTAAAAAAAGTTCCTTTATACATGCATGATTTCTATCTTCTCTTTGACGTTTTTCTAGCTTAGATATGAAGTGGGTATGTAACAAAGAACAAGCAAAGAGAGAGAAAGAGGTTTGAGAAGAAGAAGAAGAAGCTGAGATCTTGTTGAATTTTTGTTGACATGGGTCTTAAGATGCCAAAGAATGATTGCCACTCCGTGGCTTTGAAAGTGAATGAGCAAATGGGGACTAAAAGAGGCTACACATTTATTCAGGCCAACAGAGCTTTGCTACCTAAAGCCTTGGTGTTATGGATTATGGTTATGGTATTTGTTAGCATGTCGATCTACAAAGGTATGGATGAAGAAAACAAAGTAAGGAGGAAGGAAGTATTGGGTAGCATGTGTGATCAGAGAGCAAGAATGTTGCAAGATCAGTTTAATGTTAGTGTTAATCATGTTCATGCCCTCGCTATTCTTGTCTCAACTTTTCATTATTTCAAGAATCCATCTGCCATGGATCAGGTTTGTGCTCCTTCTTGCACTTTGAAGTTTGAATATTTTCCCCTCTTAGGAATTGGAGTTATTTGGCTGTTAGGATTATTCTGGAAAACATAAGTGTTCAGATTTGCAATTTTGCAATTTATGTTTATTTGTTTCTAAGGAAATTGAAAAATTCAGTTGGAAACGTGAGGGAAAGTGAAGGAATTTCAATTTTTGTGCTGTTTATTCTTAAATTGATCTAGCTGAATAACTGTAGAAGACTTGGTTAATTTATTCCTGTCGTACATGACATTTTTTACTTTGCTTCTAAGAAAATTTTGGGGTGGTATGTTCTTACAAATGCAGGGAACATTTGCGGAGTACACGGCCCGAACCGCTTTTGAGCGGCCATTGCTAACTGGGGTTGCCTATGCACAAAGAGTGGTTGACGCACAGAGGGACCAATTTGAGAGGCATCATGGGTGGACCATAAAGACAATGGAGAGGGATTCTTCACCTGTGCGAGATGAGTATGCTCCAGTCATATTTTGTCAAGAATCTGTCTCTTACATAAAATCACTTGACATGATGTCTGGGGAGGTAATTTATTTGTTTTGTGCCTAAATTCGTTTACTTTCCTGTATGAGATATAAATTTGGTGTTTAATTGGATCTTAAATTTCCGAATTGCATGATGTAGGAGGACAGAGAAAACATTATGAGGGCTAGAGCTACCGGGAAAGCAGTTCTAACAAGACCCTTTAGGTTGCTGGATTCTCATCATCTTGGTGTTGTGTTGACATTTCCTGTTTATAAGTTCAAGCTACCACCAAGGCCAACTGTTGACGACCGCATTGAAGCAACTGCAGGGTAAGCCCTGGTGTTTGTCCTCATATTTTGATAGCTGGTGTATGTTTAGAATGTTTTGAGGTTGGTCTTGTGTTTTAGTTGGAAATATATAGGTCAAATAGAATATTAAATCAAACCAATTTGATACATTGTTGGTTTATAAACTGTTGCATGGAAGTGGGAGGCAGAGTAATGTTGTTGCTCACATTTAAAAAATTGTTGTTGAATTTTCCTACTCTAGAAGATTAAATCGCCTGCAAGTTAAATAATCATTTTGACAAAAGAAAAAACAGAAGAAGAAATTAGCTCATTTTCATCTTGTCTGGAATAACTCAGTCAATTAAGTTAGTGGAGACCAACTCAGACCTTTGCTTCATATATCTGTAACAACGAGAACAACTCTGCTATTTTTAGCTGCTGGAATCTTGGTTAAACACATTTATCTACCATCTTGAAAGAACAAGATAAGTGAAGGATGTGTATAAGGACTAGTCTAATGACCCATTGTCAGCTTTTGGGCTCAAGATGGTGTCCAACTTAGTGGTGTCAATGGGGCCATGGTGGCCCAACTTGGCCCAAAAAACTAGACCTTTTTGTGATTTGTATTGGGCTTGTTCCATGCCTAATTTTTATGAAGTCTGCTGAGCCTATTCCATTAGTCCAGTACTATTCGTGCCGATTTTGGGCTTTTCCTTTCTTATCTTTGTAGCCTTTTTTTTTTGAACTTACCTAAATGTCTCCCTGAGTTGGTTGTTGCATAACTACTACTAATGTATTTCTAATTTGCATTATCTTTGCATTAATGTGATTAGTAAAAATAGAGCTCAAGGATTTCAAGCTACTTTTAGACTTTCTCCTACAAGTTTCTCTTCTTCTCTTTGTCAATGTCTTTAAATTGATTTCAACATGGTATTTGAGCCAAGGTCCAATGTTCGAACCCCAACAACTATGATTCAATCAATCAATAATGTTAAAGTCTTGGTATCGGTCTTGGTCTCATCGGATTCACATTATGTTGCCAGCCACCACTATTCCTGTCATTTCCAACAATTCAATTGACAACAACTATCACCATTCATTGTTGAGTGATTGACGAAATCAACATCCTAGCAGTGCCATTGACACCATCACCTTTGATACTAAGGAAACATCACTAATAATTCATTTCTTTGTGTACCACCATGTCCTCTTGTTACAATCACTACACTTACTAGATGACTTTTATCTTGACACCATCACCTCTTTTACTTATCAAATTCAAGTTTATTTGTTAATGTGTAAGTTTTAGGTACCCATATGTTTAGTAAAATTCTTACTGAAAGAATATACATTGGTGGACCTTTTGATGTCGAGTCCTTGAGGAGAATGTACTTGGACAGTTTATTTGTTAATGTGTAAAGTTATAGAGACCCTTGTATTTAATAAAATTCTTATTGAAAGCAGATACATTGGTGGACCTTTTGATGTTGAGTCCCTTGTGGAGAATTTACTTGGTCAACTTGCTGGTAATCAGGCAATTTTGGTCAATGTTTATGATATCACTAATGCTTCCGAGTCATTAATCATGTATGGTCACCAAAATCAAGATGGTGACACAACTCTTTTGCATAAGAGCAGCCTTGATTTTGGAGATTCATTCAGGAAACATCTGATGATATGCAGGCAAGTGAATCTAGCTATTGATCATTATTTGATAATGTGAATCTAGGACACTGATGAATGGAATTCTTGGTATGTCCCGAATCTAGTTTTCTCAATGAGATATTGATTCTGTGCAGATATCATCAAAAGGCATCTACACCCTGGATAGCACTCACCACCGCATTCTTTATCTTTGTGATCGGTTTATTAGTAGGTTATATCTTATACGGTGCATTGATTCACATTGTTAAAGTTGAGGACGATTTCCATGAAATGCAGGAACTGAAAGTTCGAGCTGAAGCAGCTGATGTTGCCAAATCCCAGGTATCATATCTTGCATATTTTTGGAGCACTTTTCACCTATGTGGTCTTGCAAAAATTTTTCATGACCTAATTGTCACTTGTGTTCGTGATGCCAGTTTCTAGCTACTGTTTCTCATGAAATTAGGACACCGATGAATGGCATTCTTGGTATGTCCCAAATCTTGTTTGTATAATTTTTGCATCTCAGAATCATAGTTTCTTTCTAGGTACTTGAATCCCTTCTAATCAGGGATGGAATCATATCTTTGTGATTGCAGGAATGCTTGCTTTGCTTCTAGATACAGATTTAAGTTCCACACAGAGAGATTATGCTCAAACTGCTCAAGTTTGTGGAAAGGCACTGATTGCATTAATAAATGAGGTGCTTGACCGAGCAAAAATTGAAGCTCGCAAATTGGAACTTGAAGCTGTCCCATTCAACCCGAGATCAATATTAGATGATGTCCTCTCTTTATTTTCTGAGACGTCTAGAAACAAAGGCATTGAGGTAAGCTCTACAAAATCGTAATGAATGCAAATTTGTGTATTCATCTAACATCATCTTGTTTGAAGTGAATGGCTTAAAGGCCTAAAATATCATTATTCTTCTCAGTTTGTTGCTGTGTTACATAAAAGCTCTTGTAGTTTATAAAGTATAACCACCATGTGTTGTCGTTTTTGGACTGACTTGGTCTTAATTGTTTTCTTTTCCTTTAACTTTTCTGGGGTTTTGACATATGTGATTGATGGCAATTGGCATCTACTCAATTGGGGACTTGAAGCTGGCAGTTTTTGTTTCTGATAAAGTTCCAGAAATTGTTTTAGGAGATCCGGGCAGATTCAGACAGATCATCACAAATCTTGTGGGGAACTCTGTCAAAGTAAGTGTATTGTTTAAGGTTTTCTATTGAACTTAGCTACTAATATATCTTGCTTCTCTTGCTGCTATTGATGATTTACTATAATTTCCCATCATTCCAGTAATATTATCTTTCCTAATTAATTTCTTGATATATCTGATATTAATTACATTTAGTTTTATGGCAGTTCACCGAACGGGGACATATATTTGTTAAAGTTCATCTACCTGAACACTCAAAGGTTAAAATGGATGCAAAAGATGAAACTTTCTTGAATGGAGGATCAGATGAAGGTGCCCGTACAACTGGAACTGGCCAGTTTAATACCTTAAGTGGTCTTGAAGCAGCCGATGATCGTAACTGTTGGGATAAATTTAAACATTTAATTGATGATGAAGGATTCCAGTCTAATGCTTCAATTATAAACATGATGGCCTCTACCGATGTCTTGGAGGATGTCACTTTGATGGTATGTATGGAGGATACAGGAATTGGAATCCCTTTATCTGCCCAGGATCGGGTTTTCATGCCCTTCATGCAGGCAGATAGCTCAACATCTAGACATTATGGAGGAACTGGTATAGGCTTGAGCATCAGTAAGTGTCTGGTTGAGTTGATGCATGGTCAGATAAGCTTCGTAAGCCGCCCCCAGGTCGGGAGCACATTTTCATTCACTGCAGTTTTTGGGAGGTGTAAAAAAAATGCATTTGATGGTATGAAAAAATCTAATTTTGAAGATCTGCCTTCTAGTTTTAGAGGATTGAAAGCAATAATCGTTGATGAAAAACCAGTCAGAGCTGCTGTAACCCAATATCATTTGAATAGACTTGGCATCATGGTCAAACTTTCTAACAGCATCAAGGACGCGGCTTCCATTTCAAAAAATGAGTTTACATTATCTGGGTAAGTTTTCCTAGTTAACTTGTAATTGAGAATCCTTATTGATTCTGTGGAAATTGAAAAAATCCAATTAAAGAATACAGACTACTCCATGACTTATTGGTCTACTGCTGATTTTTGCCTTTTTATGTGATCTCAAAATGAAACCATGATAATCATTTGCCTTTCCGTTTCTCATGCTACTGCTTGTAATTCATGCTGGAAGCTTATTTACTAGACTATGACCTCGTACAATGTATTTTTACTTTGTTGAAGCACCAGATAGGAAAAGAAAAAACATGAGACAGAGAGTGCCTGAATTGTTGTGTATCCATTATCAGTGATGAGTACAAATTATATAGAATTGGAATAAGAATGAAAAAGAAAATGGCAACTAATTATCAAACCATTGTTACTAGGCTAGAGCCAATGACAACTAGGATTGCTTTTTTTAGTTTCAACATACTTGAAACTATTCATCATGATTTGTGTTGTTAATGTACCTTGTTGTTTGTGCAAGGTTCGGACCGACCATCGTGATTAAGAATTTAAATTAGGCATAAACTGTTGCTCCTTGTTTCTTGTAGGTTTTCGTAAGTTATGGCTGAAACGTTTTCCTAATATATTTTTCTATCCTACTCTGATTTTTTTGAGCAGTGTCCAAGAGCTAAAGCTCTAATACACGCTGTGAATTTGTTCTGTCATTCCTTGAATAGGAATTAATAATTTAAAACTGTAGCAGACTCAAATCTATCCTGAAAATTCTAAGTGCATCTTTTTTTTATTTTTATTTTTTTTTTTGTATGCCAGGCACTCGTACATTTTTCTTCTGGTTAATTTTATGCATTATATGTGTAGAAATAAGAGTAGAAACTAATAAGCCTGTGCACTGTAAGATGACCTCAGGCAGTTTTGATGAGAAAATCTCAGTGAAAAGAAATGAAAAGAAAAAACAACCAAAAACAAGTTGAAAACAAATCTTTGAGCAGAGCCTTGTTTTTATAATCTGTTGAACTTATGTATTGAGCCTTATAGAGTGGTCTTCCTTTTGGCAGAGATAAGTTCCAGCCTGATATCATTCTAGTTGAGAAGGATTGCTGGGTTTCTGGAGAGGATAGTGGTTTGAATATATGGCTACTGGACCGTACACTGAATGGACATGTCTTGAAGTTGCCTAAGCTGATCCTTCTTGCAACCAATATTAGCAATGATGAAGTCGATAAAGCCAAGGCAGGAGGATTTGCAGATACTGTGATCATGAAACCTTTAAGAGCTAGTATGATTGCTGCTTGTCTTCAACAGGTTCTCAGTACGGAGAAGAAGAGGCAGCCAGGGAATGTTCCCAATGGATCTAGTTTCAGTCAGGGTTTGCTCTGTGGCAGGAAGATTTTGGTGGTTGATGACAATAATGTAAACCGCATGGTTGCTGCAGGTGCATTGAAGAAGTTTGGAGCTAAGGTAGAATGCGTTGCCAGTGGCAAAGCTGCATTGGAGAAGCTTCAACTACCACATGGTTTTGATGCGTGTTTCATGGATATTCAGATGCCAGAAATGGATGGGTGTGTCTTCCATTCTTGAAAATGCAATTAATTCTTTTTCATGTTTTGATTTTTCTTTGTTGATTCTACATAGACAGCCTTCTTCAAGAGCTCTTAAAGATTTAAGAAAAGTAATAGCTTGTTGAGTACTTGACAGCATTTGAGGGTTGCTTTACACTTCTTTAATATTTTTTATGCTGTGCTTCTTTATACAGAAATCATAACTTCATATTCTTCCTTTGACTAGACATATACTAGCTTATATTTGTATCCCTTTTTTATATGCAGAGATTGTTTAAGGAGGATGACTTTAACTCAGATTTCTTTTCTCTCTTCAGGTTTGAGGCAACGCGCAGAATCCGGCAGATGGAGAAAAAAGCAAATGAGCTGATGATGAATGGTGGATCCTCGGTTGACAGCACTGACAAAAAAGCCGAGTTGCACATGCCAATATTAGCCATGACAGCTGATGTGATTCATGCTACAGTTGATGAGTGTCGTAAATGTGGAATGGACGGATACGTCTCGAAGCCATTCGAGGAAGAAAATCTTTATCAGGAAGTTGCCAAGTTCTTCAAATCCAAACCCATCTCAGGCTCATAACAAGAACCTCCAGGGATTCAACCAACGTTTGATTGGAAAGATTTAGTGGGTCTACATGCAGTGCCAGCAATTTTTGATATTCTGCTGATTTACTTTGGTTTTCTACTGATTGCAGCAACAGTTTGTTTTCTTGGATGTTCAAGGATTCTTGATCGAAACATCAAACTCAGGTTCTTTCAGTTACCTCTCTAACTGACTTGTATTAACTTGACTAGAATCCAATTACGTGTATACTACAACCAAACCTTTCCCCATTTGTATGTATAGATCCTTAGAATGTTCGGAACTCAGAAAAGGGTGTAAATTTAATTTTGTATGGCTTTCCTTTGGAGGAGAAGGGGGTAATGGTTCTTGTGAATACCTTGATCTGTATAATTTTCGTAAAATACTTGGTTCACTAGACATTTACATTTTAAACAATGAGTTGCTTCTATGAGTGAAACAATCTTCAGGTCCAGAAACAATCTCCAGGTCCAGGCCTTTAAAGTCTTTCTGTGTGCCCACCATGCAAATATCTTGCTTTCTCTGAAAGACATTTTCGCTTCCATTCCACCAATGGAGACTAACTGCTAACGGAGATTAACTATTTTTTACAGATATTATTTGATCAGTTGACTAACCACTAGCCAAAATTATTAAAAACTAGTTTTTAGTTTTTGACATTAGATTTAATTTAATTTGATAAAAAATATATATTATCTAATTTAACAATAAATTAACACATAATTTATATATATTTATTAAATAAAATAAAACTGAATATCAAAAACTAATAAAATTTTTTTTTATTAATTTTTTAAATCTTGGAGGGATATTTAAAAAATATTATTTATATATTAAAAAATCTACGTGTGATTTTCTCAAATCTTAAAAAATGTATATGAAAATACCGTATAGTATTTATAGAGATAATTATATGAAAATATTAATTTTGTCAAATATTCTTACTACAAATCAAATATGTAAAATGAATAAACTTAAAAGTTTAAATTTATAGATTCATTCAAATTTTAATCCATTTTAGATTTATTAATATTTCATATTAAAAATAAATGTTACCTCATGGATTTTTTTTTATAGGTTTGAATGCAAAATGTGATTTACTTTCATATATCAGATATTTTAAATGTGTTTACTTCTTAATTTAATACTGAAATTTTGATAATTATCTCTTAATATAATTAAGGGAATGTTTTTGACTTAGACACTTAATACAAATGTTTTAAAAAGTTTATTTAATAATTTTTCAAAACTATCTATTAAGTTTTATTCATTCTTAATTCATAATTCATAAGTTATCTATTAATCTACAAGAGTATAATATATTAAATTATTTAATTTTAACTGTTTATATCAACATATAAGAATGAGAAATTAGTATTTCATTCATATCTATTTATATTTCAGATTTTTTTTTAAAAAAAGGTTATTTTTGTTAGTCTAAATATTTCAAAACTCAAATTATACAATTTGATTTTAACAAAATATTTTGAGCTTAGTTTTAATGAACCACCTAATGTTTTAATTAATGATCATAATCCTTTTTTTTTCTATGATATTTTAATGGCTAATTTGGTAATGTTGTGGACTTTTAAATTACTTATTATTAATTGTGTTGAAAAAATAATTAGCCGCATAGAGAATTCATAAGTTAACCTTTTAATTACATGTGAGCGAGATTTGCATCTAGATTTTTATTTTTATTATTTCAAAATATTTTAGCAACTGAATCATTTAAGTGCCAGTTTTGCAGTACTAATTAGTATTAAATTAAAAATATAAATATTTATCTATGTTTTTTATTATTAATTTTATATATCTGCTTATCAAATTTAATTAGCATTAGAACTATTTTTTAAATTAGTAAACAATCACATACTAATTATAATGCTATTTAAAGTACTTTGCAAATAATATTAAGAGCCCCTTTGACATTGCTATCAACACTATATTGTATAAATATTAACTTAAAAATATAAATGTTTATTTATATAGTTGACTATTTTTTTGGAGGGTGTTTATCAAATTTAATTTGCATTAAAAATTAATTTTTTTAATTAATACATAATTATATACTAATTAAATTATTATTTTGAATATTTTATTGATAATATTAAGTATTTTAATAATTTAAAAAAATAATAAAAAAATTAAAAGGTACAAACAATTAAAACACATGAGCACTCATATATTTTAGAAATCATCTTGGATAATATATTAGAAATTACCTTGGATAAATAGCAGAGTCATATTATATTATATCATTGCTGTCGAGCAGCAACAACAATTATAATAATAATAATAATAAAATTGTTTGCGTGATATAAGGGGCAACTTCAGGGAAAATTGACATCTCATTAGAAATTCCAAGAAATTTATATGGCCCCAAGACAGTTTCAAGAGAAAATTGTGGAAATGCCAATTATAACCACAAATATTATTTCAATGTATTCTAGTGGCTTCTATTCTATCACTTTACATTGTATGTACATCATTGTCTGTTTCTTTTGAATTTATGGGCAATACATGCGTATCTAAACAACAGTCGGAAAACGTGACAACATGTTCTTCAAAGTATATAATTAATTACCCTAACTGCAGGCAAAGTTATTGCAATAAGAAATTTACCATTAATTAATCAATCCTGAAATTTCCTTTGTTTTCTTATCTATCTTGTTCATCAACTGATTACTTATATTAATTTGTTGATAATAATTCAAGTCCAAGGGATTTTGATCGTAGGATGATAATGCCCTCGGGTACGGCAAGGCCCAAACCTTCCAAACTCAATAAAAAGTTTAGGGCTAGGACATGAATTCTAAGATCTCTTTTGATAACGAGAGTTTTGGGTACAACATAGAGAAGGTCTCAAATAAAAATTTTCGAGACCTTTCGATAGTTACTTATTGATGAAAAGTTCAAATTCTTTCTGAATTTTTTTATAATAAGGATCCATAACTTGGTAGATGTATTCTGTAAGTAGGACTCATTCTATAATAAGGATTTATGGTCTGGTAGATGTATTATTCAAGTATGGTTTAAGATTACACAATTTCAGGAATACCAATACTTATAAACTTAAGTTTTCATGATCCATGGAATCTGAATACGTTTGAGATTATGATTCCTAAATTCTACAAAATCTTAATAAGTTTGGAAGATTTAATAAGAAGCAGCCTATAAAAATGTAATTAAAGGTAACCAAAAGAGGACTTTTGAAAATTATTATGTTCGCATGTATTACACTATAGAGATCAAAACATACAACATTCTTTTTACTGCCATTGTCTGGTTTTTTTCTCTAAAATATATCAAAGCAAAACCCTGACTTAAGTATCAGAGAATTTTCGCCGGACTACTGGCTATACCTCTTAGATCTTGTTATGGTTTCAAGTGAAACAATGTCAAAGCAAAAAAAGATGACTATTGCTGGTGCACAAAGCTCCTAGAATGATTTTTACTACATCAACATTTGACACGTTTGTAAGAATCATGAACAAAAAGCCAAAGATAACAAAAATTAGAAGAAAAGTCATGGCAACAACACGAACTTATGCAACCAAAAATTGTACAATGGCAAGATGGAATCTCAAAGGAAATCTTCTCAAGGCGACAACTGCAGCTAACCAGGATGACGACAATCAACAATCACCCTTTGAAGGAGTAAATCGCGATTCAGAAGCTTCATCCCTGCATCAGAATCCCTCCAACCAAGGAGACGCAGAAACTACCCAATGGCTTTAAAGGTTGACTGATAGTGAAAGCTAACATGCAAAAAAAGATCGACAAATTCAGATGTTGACGAAAGAATTTGAGGAGATGAAAAGAATGCTTCAAGGCAATTCTCTCGGACCAAAGATTTCTACACCATCAGAGACCGTGGAAAGCAGCATTCCTAGCATCCTATACACCAAGGATCACGAAGTGAATCCTCGGCAAAATATCACTAGGAAGAGGTATACTGTAGAGGAAAAAATGAAAGAGAAAAGTCTTCGGCTATCCCCTAGAAAAGCCCAAAAACGACAATGCTACTTTCAAGATTGTTGACTAACCTAGCCCCGAATTCCAATACTCCTCGAATGATTCGGCAATAATCCACAAGCGGAGGTTAGAAAGCAATTCTAATTCAAAAGACATTAGAACGTTCCTCAATCGAAAACGTCAAAAAGAGAAAGAAAACTCTGAACGGAGTCAATCTCGGGGAAAGAAATACAAGTAACGTGACGAAAATGTTAATAACTTGAAAGCTTGCATCAGGAGGTTGGTTGAGGAATTGAAGGACCAGAAGAGACGAGACCGAATTAGAAATGATGAGTAGGTATCTCGTTTGGAGTTGCATCTGAAATCCTCTTTCTCCCAGAGGATTTTGAGCCTTGCTCTTCTTAGAAAGTTCAAGATGCAACATATAACTCCTTTCACGAGAAAAACTGATCAATGCATATAGATTTCTTTAGCGAGATGATGCTAATACAAGGTCTAACCAAATCTCAGACGTATCACTTGTTCCTATTAACATTAGAGGGACAAATAGGGAGGTAGTTTAGAAGTTTAATCCCTAATAATATCCATAACTTCGACCAATTATACGAGGTATTTATCAATGAGTTCAGAGAGGAGATCGCTAGCCTTAAGACCCCAAGCTCATTATTGCTAATGAAACAAGGAAAGAGAGAAAGCCTTAAGAACTTCGTTAAGAGATATCATGACAAAGTGATGGAGTTGGGAGTTTATCATTACTTTCTAGCATTAGAAGGTTTCAAAAGAGGTCTACGAGTAGACCAAGGATGGTACGCAATATGAAAACCATCCATCACCACCTATGAAGTGGCTCAGAGGAAATTATTGGATGAAATAGAAATTGAAGATCAAGTTATCCTTAAGTTGAAGGAGGAAAAGATGCTGAGATCAACATCACTTGAATAAATGCAACCCCCAAAGTCAGACGCCAGGAGGAGATGAGAAGATAAAAATAATTTTCGAGACTTTAATAGAAAAAGAGGTTGAATATGGGAGCAAATTAGAATGAGAAATAGGAGGGATGACTCCCTCTCAAGAGGACAACATTCACTGAGAAAAGATGATACGAGAAGGGTAATCCAAGTCTAAGAAGAAATGATCTTCACCTTGTTAAATGAGCATCTTTTGCAAATCCTTCAATAAGTCAAAAGACGATAGACTTTACTGATGGATCCTCGCCCCATAAAAGTAAAATTAAGCAGAAACGTAAAAAATAAATTTTGCGAGTTTCACTAATGCGCTAGACATCTGATAGATAAGTGCTTCGACCTCAAGTACAAGATCGAAGTCTTTGTCAGAAATAATTATCAGACCGATTTCGTGGTAAATAATAGAGAAAGGCTTGGCACTCTGAATCAATGGGCCGGACATGAGAAGACGTATGAACACCAGAGGATGGTGATCTCTAGCCGAATTACTTTAGCGGGAAACTCGAATAGGGTGAGAAAGAACTATTCAAAATATTCACTGACTAATTCAACTTCGGATGCTTATGTCATGAATGTAAGGGTCGAGAAGAAGCAAAATATGGCCTTAATCTCGATCATGTTCACTGATAAACATAAGGTGGGTATACATTACCCACACGATGACGCTTTGATAATAACCTTGGCAGTGAGAACAGCTCAGGTTAATCGAATATTGGTGGACACAGGAAGTTTGCCTGACATCATTTTCGAGAAAACCTAAGATGTTAACTAGTCAAAATAACTCTTCGTGGTTTTGGTGAATCATGCATCTACCTGTTAGGCATAGTACAACTGTTTATTACCATGGGAGAAAAGCCTTATCAAAAGACCACGATGGTTGAGTTCCAGGTAGTCGATCTCAAGATGCCTTACACCATGATTCATGGAAGACATTTCCTCAAGCCTACAAGGGTAGTAGAAAGCATCCATTACCTGAAGCTAAAATTCAGGGCAGATGAAGGTATTGGCATTATTAGGGGAAGCCAAAAGGAAGTCTGATCATGGTTTGTCGCCTCATCAAAAAGTTCGTATTGCCTGTCAAAACATCATTGGGGAGAAATCTCAAGGACTGATGACGAAAACCTGAAGCAAGAGTGAATAATTGAAAATTTAAGCAAGGAAGCCATGCAAGGTAACACGCCATCGGCGGTAAAGCCAGTGAAAGAATTGTAATATGTTATCCTGAACAAGGAAACTTATCAAAAAACAGTCAAAATAGGCTCTCATCTCCTTGAGGAGCAAAAAGCGGTGCTCAAAGACATTTTGAGACAACATATGAATGTGTTCGCATAGACACATGAAGACATGTCAGGAATAGATCCTCGAGTAATCTCCCATCGGCCGGCGATTGACTCCAAGTATAAACCATAAAACAGAAGAAGTGATTGTTCAATGCCAAATGTAAGGAAGCAGTGCACATCGAAGTAGAAAAATTAATGAAAGTGAAGTTCATCAAGGAAGTGTACTATCTGGAGTAGGCGTCGAATGTAGTTATGATGAAAAAGTATAGAAAATGGAGAATGTGCGTGAACTTCACGAAATTAACAAAGTATGGCTAAAAAAATAATTTTTCACTCTTCAGAATTGGCTAACTAGTGGACTCAACAGCGAGATATGAGCTGTTAAACTTCATGGACACCTTCTTGGGATATAATCAGATTAGGATGCACGAGTTGGATTAAGAAAAGACTGCGTTCGTAATTAACTAAAGGTTATATTGCTATATTCTAGAGATTGGTTAATCAAGTTTTCAGATCCTTGATCGGGTCAACTATGGAAGTTTATGTCGACGACATGATTACTAAATTATTAAGAGCTCGCGACCATTCAAGGCATCTGGAAGAGACCTTATCCTATCTGAGGAATTACAACATGAGGTTGAATAATGAGAAGTTCATATTTGGAGTTTAGGCCAGGAAGTTTTTGGAATACATGATTAGTGAGCGCGATATTGAAAAGCCAATCCACAGAAGATCAATGCAATATTAGATTTAAATCCCTCACCACGCTCAAGGAATTACAAAGCTTAATAGGGAGATTGGCTACATTAAGCAGGTTCTTATCCAAGGTAATAGATAGATGTTTCCCATTCTTGCAAATTATGAAGAAAGAAAAGAAAATTGAGTGGAATGAATAATGTGAAAACAACTTTCAAGAACTAAAGCAATACCTTGCATCGACACCACACCTAATTAGCCTTGGGATTAGAAATGTGTTTTACCATTACTTAGCGGTGAGAGATCATTTTGTAAGCTCCTTCCTAGTAAAGGAAGACTTAGAAAAAGTTCATCGCCCCATCTATTACACTAACAAAACACTACAGGATGCCGAGACAATATATTTTTCACTTAAAACGCTGACACTGGAATTGGTAGTAACAGAAAGGAAGTTGCGACCTTATTTCTAGGCTCATCAAGTAATGGTTATGATAAACAACCCCTAAGACAAATTCTTCATCGATCTGACTTATCTGGTCGACTAGTAAAATAGTTGATTGAGCTTAGTGAATACGACATCTGCTACAAACTAAGAAAAGCCATAAGGGGCAAACAGAGTTTATGGCAGAAATGTCAATATCTGAACACTTCTTCATCCATCAAATTACAGAAGACTCCTTAGGTCAATCATCAGAGAATCCATTTGTACCAAACGTGGCCGAGTCGACATGGAATCTTTTTTATCTTCAGAGCTTCAAATATGCAATAAGAAGGAATAGAAGTTGTCCTGGTAAGCTCAAATGGAATCGAGGTAATGTATTCAGTAAAGTTTAACTTTAAAGTCACAAATAATGAAGGAGAATACGAGGCTCTGATTGTGGGAATCAATCTAGCTCGAATTTTAGGGATCACAAGCCTATACATTTATTGTGATTCCTAATTGATAACAGGTCAGATCTGTGGACAGTTCTAGGCTCGTGAGAGTAACATGCAAGCTTGTTTAGATAAAGCGAAGCAGCTCCTAGGCACTTTGAAGACATTTACGATAAGACAAAGTCCTAGATCAGAGAACTTAAGGGCTGACATTTTGGCTAAAATGGCCTCCACCTTTAAAGGAAATATTCCCTCCTCGGTTCCAATCGAAGTCCTATAATAAAAGAGTACTGAAGTAAGAAATGACCAACTCGTCGTAGCCGAACTCGACTCTCCTCATTCTTGGATGGAAGAGAAAAAGTCTTATTTCCAAGAAGGAAAACTCCCGGATAACAGGGATGAAGTGAGAAAGATTAAAAACATGTCTGCAAGGTACACCATTATTGACGAAGAATTATATAAACAAGATTTTAGTATCCCTTATATGAGATGCCTTGGACTTGAGGAGGCTGCATGGGTTCTGGATGAAATCCACCATGAGGTGTGCGGTGGACATGTATGAACACTTTCTATGATATACAAGGCCTTAAGGCAAGGGTATTACTGACCAACACTTGCATAAGACGCAGTTTAAGTTGTGAAAACTTGTCACGAGTATCAAGAACATGACAATGTATTAAGGTAGCCCCCTGAGGAGCTGACATCCTTGATAAACCCTTGACCATTTTCTTAATAGGGATTGAATCTCATCGGCCTTATGCCCCCTGCTCAAGTTAACACCAAGTACGCAATAGTGACCATTGATTACTTTACCAAATAAGTGGAAGCTAAACAACTGGCCAACATTACCGAAAAGAAAGTCACGGCCTTCGTTAAGCATAACATTATCTATTAATTCATGAAATCTCAAGTGCTGATTATAGGCAACAAAAAATAATTTAACAACTTAAATTTCAGAAATTTCTGTGTAGATTTCTCAATTGATGTTAGATTTGTGACACCTGCTAGTTTAAATACTAATGGACTAAACAACGAAAAACAATTTAACAACTAAATTTTAAGAATTTCTATGTTAATTTTACAATTGATCTCAGAATTATGACACATGCTCGTCCGTAAAGGCTAATAGAGTAGTGAAAGCTGCCAAGAAAGTAACAAATCCTCAATTATTGTCCTAATTCCGATTTGACTGGACACTTGATTTTGATTAAGACAAATAAATAAACCCAATTAAATTTCCTTTCCCTCCTATAATTTGCGAACATTGTTCATTTTGTTTACATCTGGAAGCAATTCTCACTAAGTTTAGCAAGTCATTACAAAAAATGACAGACAAGAAAAAGAGAAGGGATCCCACCAACAATATATAATACCGAAAGATAAATTAATGCATGGAGCTTTGCACACAAATTATTAATGCAAGAAAATATATAAAGATGATAATTAAAGAGACCAGATGCATGTTTTCTGCAATATTTGTCCTCCATGGGCACAGACACAAATTTTCATGCTGCAGATAAGCAGAGCCCTTACACTATAAGTTTTGTACGGTCGGGTTTCATGGAGCCAAAGAAGTGTCCAACTTACCAAATTTTTATATTGATCAGTGATGAAAGGAATGATATCAAGTTTATGAATTTTTCGAAATTTTAATTGGGAACTAGCACTTATAATAGCTAAACTAATGATATATTTTTCTTAATTAGACAGACTGTTAAAAAATACATGCACACTTTCTCTCTAAAATGATTTGGGTTTACTAATAAGAGTTTGCTGTATTAAATAAATTTACAAATTAAACTGCATATATAGTAAGTTTACAAATCAAATTTACAAGTTTGCCTGTGTGTGATCGTGCATACTATTTATTTTTCAAAGTATATTATATATATAAATAAATTGCTTTTATTATAGGTTATAGTGATCAAGAAGGATTCGGATTCCCCCTCCTACTATTTATTAGCTAAGCATAAAGAGAGAACTCAACTATAAAGAGAGGATTTAACTCGATGTAACTACAATAAATTTGGAACTGTTGCATTTTAGTTTAATTTTATTTAAAACTCGATAGCTCAAATATTTAATAAATATTTTTTATTTAATAATTAAATATGACAGTACTTTAATTTTAAATATTTTTTAAATTTCTAACGGGTTTTTTGGGATAGTGATCAACTCAACGCTGAAAATGTGGGTCGGAAAATGGAAGATAATAAGTGCTGAAAATAATTCTAAAAAGTTGCCATAAAATTTATATATTATGCTGCCATCTCACTTTTATTGGCTCTCTGGTTATCAGGCAAGATGACCAATTACAAAAGGAAAAGCAACCATTAATTCCAGTGACTTGGAACGATACAAAAAACCTATAAAATGACAAAATGCAATCACAAAAACTTGGTTGCCAAATCATAATCCATAGTGTAGTGTGAGCTTTTTATGGCTGCAAATTAATTATCAGTGTTCTGGCTGGCTATAATAGTCTATATAGAGGGCAAGGTTATCTTTTAATTTGCAAATTGGTACTAGATTTCATATAAAATGTTTTCAAATTAGAGCTTTAATTTGTCATTATGTTACCTGGCTTAGTCCACTACACTGTCCAAGAAAGCAACAAAGGTAGGGCATACCTGCCTAATTAACAATTAGGGTTTTCTTTGATTAATTCGAACTCACAGTACATCATCCTTTGGTTTAGGGATTATATAAATCTAGGTTTTTCCTCACATTCTGTGAAGTTGAGACAGCTTTCATAATTTCTGCAGGTTCCATTTAAAATTCTAGCTCAATCATAAATATTGTAGCCATGGATCTAAAGCTAACCTTGAAGGAGACTATATCTGTTAGACCATATGAACAGTCCAATAGACAAACTATTGAGCTCTCTGGTCTTGATAGGATATCTCCGGCAATTCTCTACACTGTCTTCTTTTATAAGTCTCAGCTGAAAAATGAATTATCATCTGAAGCAGAAGATCACGTGGAGAGAGCCAAAAGAGCTCTGCAAAAGGTGTTGGTTTCTTGGTTTCCAGCTGCAGGTAGGTTTAAATTCAATGAGAAGACAGGAAAGCTAGAGATCGACTGCAACAACGAAGGAGTCACAATGATAAGTGCAGTGACTAATTCCAAGCTAGAAGAGCTTGGTTGTTTGCATGAATACAAACCTTACTATGAAAAGCTGGTTCCTAAACTCCCTGAAACCAATGATATATCAGAAAATCCCCTTGTCGTCGCGCAGGTTTGAATTTGATGAAAGAAACCTAGCTAGTTGTAAATTATCTTTTAAATTCTGATTACTTTATTGATTCATTACTGTTCCGAAGAATTCCATAGCTGAAACTGATTATCCAAAAATCATGAAAAACTGAAGTTCATATTCTCTTTACAGGTTTAAAGCATTGATCATGGAGGATTAAAAAATCTTAATATATATTCAGCGACCCTTTTACAGAGTTGCACTTGTAACTGTATGAGTTTGATTTTGTTCAAGAAAGTAAAAAACTCAAGAACTTTTTACTTCATTTTCTTTTAGTTTTTTTCTCATCTAAAGTTGGTGCCCTTTTATCTCTGTTTTCGAGTTAGCTTAACCCATGATATGAAAAAACCCTAACCCTAGACATATGTTTCCTTAATTTAATTTCTTTATCCAACTGTTATTTTTAATTATCACTCTTTAATCAGCTGCTAATTAAATATCGATAATCTCTAGTTAAGATCCTCATCAATAATATTTTCTAATTCATTTTCCTCGTCGACTCATCAACCTGCTAATTATTGCACGCCGATTGGTAATCAATTGCAGATGCCATAATTATTTAGGTCTACTAGGTTTAGGTTACCTTTCTTAGCCTCATAACCATTGATTGTTCTGCAACTTTCAGGAATCATTTAATGGTTTTTGGAGACAGCTAAAACGAACATGGGAAAGAAAAAGAAAAAAGGAAAATGAAGAGACAAAGGAAAAAAGGAAAAAAAGAAAAGAAAAAGAGAGCTACTTGTTTTTCTTTTTTCTTTCACATGTTAATAAACTATATTAGATGGATTCTAACTAGCTTTTTGGTTAGGAGAAGATCACCACCCTCTTCCATCTCCTATTACATTGCTTTTTCCTTTTCTTCTTTGTTTCCTAATTTTTCACAAATTGATTCTTTACTGTTGTTTTCTTATTTTCATTCCAATGACTCAACAAATGTGTAAGGTTTCTCCAAACATCCCTCTTCAAACTTGATTTGAGTTTGATGCGAAACACAAATATCTTGTAACATCTCAAAAGGTTTTATCAATTGTAGTTATACAAATTAATTGACATCTTGTTTTATTATTTTTCTCTTTTAGCAGATAACAAGATTCGCTTGTGGTGGGATTTCAATCGGTTTTGGTGGTAGCCATGCTTTGTTTGACGGCCTAGGCGCATTCAACTTCTTAGCATCTTGGGCTCATATATCAAATGGGAAAGACGAGTCTGATCTTATTGTCCCCAATCATTCAAGACATTCTCTTTTGCATGCAACCTATTCTCCCAACTCAAGCCCTGCAAATGCTTCAATATATGAACAAGACCACATTGCAGCCATTCAAGACCTCTATCGCATACCTATGCAAGCCATGGCCTCCAACGACAGATGTTGGGAGACGGCACTTTCAAAATTTAGCCAGATTGATCCTCAAGGCGGGCTTGTACTTGTCACACTAAGTGTGAAGAAGTTGGTTGTAGAGACATGGAAAGAACTAGCAATTGAAAAGGGAAAACTCTCAAAATGCTCCACATTTGACGTTCTATGTGCAAATGTATGGAAGGTAACTGTTATATTAAAATCTTTCTCCAACCTTGAAAACATGCATTTATTCGTTCCCAAATTTTTCATGGCATTCTTTGTTTATACAGGCAAGAGTTATGGCTCTCAAGCTACATCCAAACACCAACATATGCTTACAATTTCCAGTGGATTCCCGAAGCCGGCTCCGGCCACCGCTTGGTGAGAACTTCACCGGCAATGCCTTTGTGCTTGCCTCAGTGTCAAGCTTAGTGAGAGCTCTATTCGAAGAGCCTCTTCATCACACAATTCAAAGGATTCAAGCAGCCAAAGATGTGGTCAATGACGAATATATCAAATTATATGCAAAGGCTCTAGAGTCCTCAGATAAGTTTTTCCCCTCCATGAGAGAATTGACAATCGTGACTGATTGGCTGAGATTTCCTTTTCATGCTCTTGATTTCGGATGGGGAAGAATTTCAAGTGCAGCTCTCTTAGCAACTCCTGTCCCGGAAACTGCATTTCTGATGACAAATCTTGAAGAACCTGGAGGATTCCTTGTCCGAATTGGTACTGAAAGACAATATGTCGATGATCTCATCCGAAACTTTGATAACTTCAACAATATATCAATAGGTAGCTCTTCCACTTCTTATAATTGATATCTAATCTGTTACTCCTACGGACATCTGATTGTATAAAATATGAAAATTTTCATAATTTATGGTAATTCAATGTCAAATTATTATAAATTATGATTGCCTTTTTATTGATGTGGTATGTTGTAATATAGTATGTGTGAGCCTTGTAAAATAGAAGTTAGTAATTGAGTGAAATTGTGTGTGAAATATTGTAGTAATCTTAAGTTGGAATTGTCCTTCTAGGGATGTGTAACATACGTTTGTGTTCAAAATGTATTTGTAAAAGTGTAATCTCCGTATCATATCATGTGTTTACGTATGTAAAATAAATGTTCCAATATATATATATATATATATATATATA
>JAXCLQ010000009.1:1228346-1243866 GCA_035584115.1 Cedrela odorata
GTAATCTCCGTATCATATCATGTGTTTACGTATGTAAAATAAATGTTCCAATATATATATATATATATATATATATAATGTGTTGACTATTATACATGGCTCCTGATAATTTTTGTTAGCGGTTTATATTATTACTATAATATCTTGAAAACTCTAATATATTATTGTATCACTATATATATTTGATTATCATATCCATGTTCATCTTTATATTTTGTAAACAAATTGCCAAGATTAGCCTTGGTTTGGCATATTATCAAATTGTACACTATAGTCATATTACATTAGCCATAGGTGCCTCAAAGTTGTACATTTTTTTCGATTTGTTGTTTCATTTGGTGAACGTTTTATGTTGTAATTGAGTTTTATCATCAGTGTGTATATATATATATATATATATATATATATATATATATGTATGTATATATTAAATTATACATAAAACCGTTTAAAACTTTACAAACATCTATTTACATCAATATTATATTAATGGTTCATTTAAGGTGTACAAATTTTGAAAAGTGAGAAAGGAGTAACTTTTCAAAATTATATTTTGTAGAATAAGTTTTTTTTTTCATTTAATATATATCCATAATTATCTTAAAATAAATCATACAAATTCAAATATATTCCTATAAAATTTTATCGTAAATATTTAACAATTAAATTTGTCATATAGGTTTATTTGTTTTTAAAATCCACTGCAATTATAAAAGTATAATTTATCAACCACTTAAATAGTATTTATTTTATAAGTCATAGTGTTACCATAGCCTAGATATCCATAAAACATGTTTACAATTTTTTTTTTAAATCTTAAAAACTCTAATTTCTTCTTAAATAATAGTTAGAACGACAACCTTATTTTCATTTTACCAATATTACAGATTATATAAAGTTTTTAGTGCTCTCATTGTTACTAGTTGCATAAAATATTTGAGTTCGAATCCAACATATATAAGAAATTTAAAAAATATTGATTCAATTAATATCCAATGACTATATTTCTTTCTTTTTTTTTAATTCTCGAAAATACTCATAACCCGAAATAATCTTCACAATAAGAACTCTAGACTTACCTAATTAATTAATAAAATAAAATTTATTTAAAATGAAAGTTATGATAAGTGGTCTTGAGATCACATTACATATATATATATATGTATGTATTTTTATTCATATATAATTATAAAAATTATTATGCTCCTATAAAAACTATTAACATTCGTGTATTTACTCATAAAAATTTAGATGAGAAGAAAATTCTAATCTTGAATAAATTAGACAAAATAATGTAATGTTATTAGGAGATTTAGGAAATATAATATAATTGCACTATAATGTTAAAAAAAGTGTAATCAACTCAATACATTTTAATATGATGGTATATATTCCATGATTTAATAATAATAATAATAATTAAAGTTGCATTGTACATTTTTAAATTCTTATGTCAAAATTTACATATTATTTACAATTAAAAAACATCAAACCTAATGATTGATGCAACAAAATACACTACTTATACAATCAAACATAGTACAAATAATATAAAATATAATTTCAAAAACCTTAGTGCTAGATTAATATAGAAACATACATAAAATATTATTAGACTCTCCTAAAATAAAATGTTATTCAAAAGGTCAATAATCAGTTCCTACTCCAACGTAAAAGCAGGTCCACAAGTTTATTTCACATAATAATTTAAGTAATAAAAAAAAAGAGATGAACACTCAGGTTGAGACAAACTATGTACACAAAAATTCAGGAAAAATTTTTGAAAATAATATGTTTTAATCCTACTAATATGATCAACCCTAACTTAATTTTATCAATCGGTTCAATTTCAGGCCAGTTGAACGATTTGACTCTCATAACCACAAACATGATATAGTTACTCCGCTATAGTGTCGCACTTCAGTGTCCACTCTATAAACCTTAAATCCCCAAACCTTAAAACTATAATAGCTCGTATTTTGTATATTTTATTTTTTTAATTTTAATTTTTTTATTTTTAAATTGATAGAATAAATAATAATTCACAAAATTAAATTTATTTACTATTAATTAAAAAAAATAAATAATCACCTGAACACTAATTTTTTTTTTTAAATAAAACCCTAAAATCTAGTGTTACAATATTTTTTATTTTTTAAATGTAAATGTAAATTTAAATTTAAATTTATTTTTTAATTTATATCATAAATAATAATTGATAAAATTATTTATTATGTAAATTAAAAAAAAAGAAGTTTACTAAAATAAATTTACATAAAATTATAAAAAATAAAAAATAAAAAAATTAATTTCATCAATAATTTATTATGTAAATTAAAAAAAAAGAAGTTAAAAATATATTTTTATATAAAAATTAATAATAAAAATTTAAAATTATATTTTTAAATTATAATTAAAAATATTATTTTTACCATAATTTCCTTTAAAAACTTTTATTTCAATAAAAAATAAATTATATTTTTTTATTTTTTTATATTAAAAAATAAAAAATAGTTACATAAAATTGTAAATCTTTAAAAAAATACAAAAAAAATTAATTTCAACACTTATTATTTATTATGTATATTTAAAAAATAAAAAATATTTCTTATATAAATTTTATTAAATAAAGAATTAATAAATTTTAAAAACAAAAATACTGTAGCTACAACGATTTCTTTTCTGGGGCCATTGGCCTGAACACAAGTCCGTGCTAGGGCTAAAGATCCTAGAAAAGATACTGTAGCTACAATATTTTGGTTTTAAAATTTTATTTGATAAAATTTCTATAATAAATAATTTTTTTTACTTTTTTTAATTTATTTCTTTTTAAGTTTTAGTTTTTTAAAATGAAATTTATATAATTAAATTTTATATTTTTTTCCTTAATTAATTAAAAAATTATAATTTTAAAAAAATTATTTAATACAGCTACAGTATCTGTGTCACGTGCTCGGGCCGATGTGCTCGATTGGTACTGTAGCATGTACTCGGGTGGTACTGTAGTTACAGTACTTTTAGTTAATTTTTTTTCATTTTTAAAATTTTAAATTATTTATTTAATTAAATGGCATATGCTCAAGGGGATTATAGCGTGTACTCGGGTGGTACTGTAGCTACCCCTATGTAGTTAAATTCTTTTTTAATTATTTATTTAATTACTGTAACTATTTTTTATTTTTTTATTTTAATGTTTATTATTTTTATTTAAAAACATTAAAAAATAATTAAATAAAGAAATTAGTTATTTTTTATTTTTCAAAATTTTAATTTATGTTATAATAAAATATTTAAAATAAAAAAATTAAAAACAAAAATTTACTATATTTTGAATTTTTTAATTTTTTAAAATTACAAAAAAAATTAAAGGATAAAAAAACATTGAATTTAATTAAAGAAATAATTAAAAAAGAAAATAATATTGTAGTTACAGTAATACTGTGGCTACAATGGCTCGGCCCATCGGCTCGAGCGTACAGTCCCGCTCGGGCCATTGGCTCAAGCACAGTTCCACTATAAAATTTTTTATTTTTTTTGTTTTAATTCTTTATTTAATAAAATTTATATAATAAATATTTTTTTCTTTTACTTATTTTTTAAAATTAAAAAAATTAAAAAAATTATAAATAATATATAAATAATAAACAATAAAAATTTAAAAATATATAAATAATAAATTCAAAAAAAATAAAAATTAATATATAGTGTATTTTAAATTTTTTAAAATTATAACCTTTTTGTTATTTAAGGATAAAAAATATTAAATATAATTATATAAATTTTATTTTAAAAAATAAAACTTAGAAAGAAATAAATTTATAAATAAATAAATTGAAAAAAAAATAAAGAAATGATCTATCATAAAAAAATTTATTAAATAAAAAATTAATAAGTTTAAAAATAATTATTATATAAAATTTATTAAATAAAAAATAAAAAAATAAAAAATACTACAGCGAGACTGTGCTTAGGCCAATGACCCAAGTGAGATCGTATACTCGGGCCAATGACCCAAGTGAGATCGTATGCTTGGGCCAATTGCCTGATCCACTGTAGCTACAATATTATTGTAGTTACAGTATTATTTTTTTTAAAAAAATTTAATTTAATATTTTTTAATTATTTATTTAATAAAATTTTATAACAAATAATATTTTATTTTTTAAATATACATAATAAATTATAAGTGGTTAAATTAATTTTTTTATATTTTAAAATTTATAATTTTTTTAATATAAAAAATAGAAAAAAAATATTTTTTTATTTTTTATTGAAATAAAAGTTTTTAAAATAATTATTAAAATTTAAAATTTTCTAAATAGTAAATCCTTTATTTTTGTAAAAATACAGTAAATTTAAATTTTAAAATTTTGTTTTTAATTTTTTAATTTTAAATATTTTTATTATAACAAAAATTACAAATTAAAAAAATAACTAATATCTTAATTTAATTAATTTTTATTTTTAAAAATCATTAAAAATTAATTAAATTAAGATATTAGTTATTTTTTTATTTTTAATTTTTGTTATAATAAAATTATTTCAAATAAAGAAATTGAAACAAAATTTTAAAATTTAAAATTTAAAATAATTTTTAAGTTATTTTTTTGGTTTTATTTTAGTGTATTTTTTAGTTTTTTATTTTTTTGTTACTTCTTTACTAGTTACATATATTAGATATTTTTTTTTATTTTTTTATATTATAATAAAATTATTAAAATTCTATCTTTTAAAAATTTTAAATTTTTTTTTTAAAATTTACATAATAATATCTTTTATTTTTTAAAATTTACATTTTATGTAAGTATAATTATAGTAAAATTTATTGTAATAAATTTAATTTTACAAATTATTATTTATTCTGTAAATTTAAATTAAAAATTTAAAACCTACACTGTAGTTTTATGGTTGTTACTGTAGCTCATATATTAAAGCGGAAATACTGTAGCACATAGTTGTTATAAGGGTAAAAATGTCTAAATTATTTAAAATTGAACCGTTTAGTAAAATTGAATTAGGATTAGTCAAATTGATAAGCAAAGAGTCAAAAATAGTTATTTTCAGAATTTTTCCAAAATTCAATTGGACGGTTTAAGTTTAAGTGGACATATTTAAATAAAAATATAAAACATTTAATTTAATCTTTTAAAAAGACACAAGTTAAAATTTAAGATTCACATCTTAATTGAGACAAACCTCTCTCATTGTCATCAAATTTGTTTAAAGATTAGAACGTAGCCACAAGTTAAGAAATTTAAAAAAAAAAATGAAAAATAATTTAAAATAATTCATTATTTAGAAATTTGAATCAATTAAAAAGAAGGAAAGAAAAAAAAAATCTAAAAATTATCCAGCTGTTTGCAATATAGAAGAAGGTTGCCCACGTAATTCCAAACCTAATGGACTATATTCCTGGGCAGTCCTTTTATATATATATAGAGAGAGAGAGAGAGAGAGAGAGAGAGAGAGAGAGAGAGAGAGAGAGAGATTTTTATATATATAAAAATCTTATAATTTTTAGTAGGGATTTTGAAAATAAAAATAAAAAATGGGGTATTTTGGGAATTTCATAATATTGAGAATTTTGCCTTTTTTGGCCGTATAAATTAAAATTTAAGTTTGACCAGGAAATGATTAAGAGAGAATAAATGGGTTATTCTGAAAAATGTCAGTGGATTGTTAATGCTATTGTCTGTCTTTGTTTGGTAGGTTGATGAATATTGTGCTAATGCATTGCATTGCTTACCACTAATTAATTGCTACAAATTCTAGAAAATAAAAAATAAAATTACTCGAATAATTAAAAAAAAGTTTATTTAATTCTATATCATTGTAATTATTTTAAATATATGTTTTGTTAAGTTAAAAAAAAAAAAAAAGTAACACTAAACTTATGATTATGTCTAAAACAAATTTAATTATAATATCTATTTAATCTAGTATCAGTAATTAAAACAATGGAGAGTCAATTTTTTTTTTAAATAAACAAATAAATAAAGAACAAAGCGTAATGTGTAATGTTAATGATGTGGATAAATTTATATGAATAGTTTTTAAATGGGTTATATTACAAAAATAATATTATTATAAAGTGTAAAAATCAAATGTAAGATTATTAATTAATTAATTAATTAACTTATAGAATGTACAAGAACAAGATGGTGCATATTGAACTAAATATTTAATTTGGACATGATTTTTAATAGACATTGGATTATTATAATTAAGCAAATCTTATTACTTGGGAAGGAATATTTATTTTAGAGGATATTACTTAAAACATAATAATTTCCTAAAATGGAATTATTTTAAGGAAAATTTTGAGAAAATACAAGCAAAATTGAGTTGGAAAATCTTATTTTCACAATAATTTTACCTTTTTCAAGTCCAACCCCATTGAAGAAAGTGTCAAGCCAATCTTTTACGAATCCAAAAATTTTGTCAATAAAAATAGAAAAGGAGGAATTAGGCAGATGGCATTACCATATAGAAAAAGATTTTCTTATAACATATATGGTATTTGTGATTTTCTATAACAAGATTATCAACGATAGAGAAAGAAACCTAGTGATGAAAAAGTGTTACACTCGCATTTATTTTTAATGGAGAAATTTTTTAATTAATATTTGTGCATCTCATGAAGTGTATTTTAATTATATATATTAATATTAAAGTATAAAAAAAAAAACATAAATCAAATATTTTTAAATACAAGTCTCTTATACTAAATTGTGAGTTAAATTTTTTAAACACAATCTTTAACCTACTGATTGAATAATGCATACTAGCATTGTTAGTGGTACACCTTTTATAATATCAATTGAGTTATTTATGTTTAATAATTTGTAATAATATTAAACTTATAACTTGATAATTAAACTTACAATATCTAAAATATTATACTTGTTAGTTATTTATAAATTTTGTATTTTTATATTATAAGTATAACTCGTTCGTTGATCTATAATATAAACAAAATATTATAATAGAAGAATTGGATATTAGAAGGAAAAAATTGAAGAATTGTACAGCATAATATTGTGGATTTTAGTCCTGCCTTAAACTAACGTGTGATGCGCGTTGTACACTGCAACAATCTGAGATTAAATGAGGAATGAGTGGTCCATCAGAGTCAATCAATGCAGCATGCTTTGAGTCCAGGTCCCCAAATTCCAAACCATCTTGTTGGTAATGGGACCCAATTGCATGTGCTCAACTCCAACTATTTTCTTTTTTAAATTTCTTTTTCTCCAAACATAAAACCCCACGTCTCGATCACTATTTAAAAACTTTTTTAACCGAACCTATCCATTCTATATTATTCCCTCTCTCTCCGCCGCTTCATCTCTTTAATTGTATGTCTGTCTTTCTGTCTGTCAATCTTCTGTTAAAAAAAAACGCTTTTGAACCAAGATCAAAGAAGAACAAAGAAGAACGAAGATCGAAGAAGGAATTAAACTAACACCTTGCCTTTAATGCTTATTTGAAAAACCATAGTAAAAAAAAAGCTTTCAACTTTCTCTCATTTTCCTTCACTTTCTCTTCGGTTTTTGCCGGAAAATGAAGAAACGCCATCTGGGTATTTTTCTTTTTCTTCTGTCTCTCATTCTTTCTGTTCACTCTCAGTCCAGTCCGGATGCCGCAGCCATGCAAGCTCTCAAAACCAGTTTGGAGGACTCGGCAAGCTTGGCGTGGACTGACCCGGACCCGTGTAATTGGAAGCATATTGAGTGTAGTTCGAGTAAGCGGGTGACCCGGATCCAAATCGGCCAGCTAAACCTGAAAGGAAGCCTCCCTCCTGAGCTCAGGAATCTCTCTTCACTGACAGTGTTAGAGGTGATGAAAAACCAACTCACAGGGCCGATCCCAAGTCTTGCGGGGCTGGGGTCACTTCAAGAAGCGCTTTTTCATAATAATAATTTCACGTCCATGCCACCTGATTTCTTTGCAGGGTTAACGGCTTTGCAAGCGATAAATCTTGATTATAATCCGTTTTCTTCTTGGGAAATACCTGAAAGCTTGAAAGATGCAACGGGTTTGCAGAATATTTCTGCAAACGAGGCTAATATTACAGGTACCATTCCAGATTTTATCGGGGGAGATACATTTCCTGGGTTGTTGCTTCTACATTTGGCTTTTAACAATCTTCACGGACCAATTCCATCGAGTTTTGGCAAGTCTTCGATTCAGACGCTTTGGTTGAATGGCCAAAAAGGTGATAAGCTTAATGGATCAGTTGCAGTGATACAAAACATGACTTCTTTGACTCAACTGTGGCTACACACTAATTCTTTTACGGGTCCTTTGCCCGATTTATCCGGGCTTAGTAGTTTAAAAGATTTCAACGTGAGAGATAATCAGTTGACGGGTATTGTTCCTTTGTCTTTGGTTAAGCTTCCTTCGCTTGCTGCTGTTAATTTGACAAATAATTTGTTTCAGGGTCCAGCCCCAAAGTTTAGTGATTCTATTAAGGTTGATATGGAAAAGGGGTCTAATAGTTTTTGTTTGGATGATGCCGGGGTAGGTTGTGATAGTCGGGTTAATATTTTGTTGTCAATTGCGGAATCTGTGGGATACCCAGTGCAGTTCGCAGAGAGTTGGAAAGGAAATTATCCTTGTAATCAGAATTGGAAGGGAATCTCATGTGATGCCGGAGGAAACATTACTGTTGTTAATTTCCAAAAGCTGGGGCTTTCGGGTACAATTTCTTCGAATTTTTCTAGGCTTAATTTGCTGAAACGATTGATACTTTCAGATAATGCACTGACAGGTACTATACCAAATGAGCTTACAGCTCTGCCTAGCCTTGAGATGTTAGATGTGTCAAATAATCATATTTATGGTAAAGTTCCGAAGTTTGGACAGAATGTGCTTGTTAAAACTGATGGGAACCCTGATATTGGAAAAGATAACAGTAGTTTCATTCCTACTGGACCTCCTGGGAGTTTTCCTGGGACACCACCTGGTGCTGATCGTGGAGGAAATGGCTCCTCTGGTGGTGGGAATAAGAGTTCTAGTACTGGAAAGATTGTGGGTTCTGTAATTGCTGCTGTTTGTGGCGCGTTTATTGTTGGATTAGGTTTCTGTCTGTATACCAGAAAACAAAAGCGTTCTAGTAGGGTACAAAGTCCGAATACCTTGGTTATACATCCTTGTAATGAAGGAGATGGAAATGGTGTTAAGGTTACAGTTACAGGGCCGAGTATTAATGGAGGTGGTAGTGAAACTCACAGTTATGCAAGTAGTGGGCCTAGTGATATTCATGTTGTTGAGGCTGGAAATATGGTGATTTCAATCCAAGTTTTAAGGAATGTAACTAATAATTTCAGTGAGGAAAATATTTTGGGAAGAGGTGGTTTTGGGACTGTTTACAAAGGGGAACTGCATGATGGGACGAAGATTGCAGTTAAAAGGATGGAGTCAGGAGTGGTGAGTGAGAAGGGCTTAGCAGAGTTTAAGTCTGAGATTGCTGTTCTTACCAAGGTTCGACACCGCCATTTGGTGGCGCTTCTTGGTTATTGCTTGGATGGAAATGAGAGGCTTCTTGTTTATGAATACATGCCTCAGGGAACTCTTAGTAGGCATCTGTTTAACTGGAAGGAGGAGGGCTTGAAACCACTTGAGTGGACTAGAAGGTTGACGATTGCCTTGGATGTCGCTAGAGGTGTTGAGTATCTACATGGTTTAGCACATCAAAGTTTTATACACAGGGATCTTAAACCATCCAACATTCTTCTTGGAGATGATATGCGGGCTAAAGTTGCAGATTTTGGATTGGTTCGCTTAGCCCCAGAAAATGGAAAACACTCAATTGAGACAAGACTAGCGGGGACTTTTGGGTATCTTGCTCCAGAGTATGCAGGTAACTTATTATCAGTATTATTATTCTTAAAATTCTGGATTGAATTGAAAGTGTCAAAATAGCATGCCTAAATTTCCCAATTGTGTATTGAAATGTTTACTTCCTGCCCCTCACCCCCCACTTGGATATCTTCATAATTTGCACTATTAACTAGTGGCAGGCTTTACTTGATCAGATTAAGAACATTTGTTAAACAGTGGTGATTCAGCTAGACAATGAAATTTACAGTTTTCTTTTACTGCATAATCACTTTTATACACTTTATAATTTGCCCTATTGATTTCTTGCTCTCTTTAAAATTAACTACCGGTTCTAAAGTTGAAAGTTTATTTTTGACTTGGCAGTGACTGGACGAGTAACCACCAAGGTTGACGTGTTTAGCTTTGGAGTTATTTTAATGGAGTTAATCTCAGGTAGGAAAGCCCTTGATGAAACCCAGCCTGAGGAGAGTATGCACCTAGTCACATGGTTTCGCAGAATGCATCTCAACAAGGAGACATTCCGGAAGGCTATTGATCAAACAATTGAGCTTGATGAGGAAACCCTTGCCAGTATAAGCACTGTGTATGAGCTGGCTGGCCACTGCTCAGCAAGGGAGCCCTATCAGAGGCCTGATATGGGTCATGTAGTTAACGTGCTCTCATCTCTAGCCGAGTATTGGAAACCAGCAGAACCAGATTCCGATGATATATATGGCATTGACCTTGACATGACCTTACCACAAGCACTAAAGAAGTGGCAAGCATACGAGGGAAACAGCACCATGGATGACTCTTCTTCATCATTCCTAGCCAGTGCAGATAATACCCAGACTAGCATAGCTACTAGGCCATCTGGATTTGCTGAATCATTTACATCAGCTGATGGACGATGAAGGAGTACAAAAAAAGGAAAGGAGGATTAGATGTTGGTAACTCTTGATGGTTTCGATAGGCTTGCTTTGTTCATTCTCTCTACTTCTTGGTTTTCTCTCTTTATGAGGTTTGTTCTCCTTTTCAATTTCTTTTGGAGATGCTATCTTTCTCCGCTTTATCTTTGTAGTTTAAAAAGTTTTTATGTTTTTCTGGTGCTCAGAAGTTCTTAAAATGCAAATAGACAGATATTCGAGCTAGAGTTGTTCTTTAATGTTCATCTCCTTAGTGCTATTTTGACTAGCAGTTCAGCTCTTTATTATTCTTTAAGCTTGGTAGCAAAGGGAAGGAGGGAATTCGAGATCTGAACAATTTGATAAGATATAACAATCTCTTCCTAGCATTATTATGCATCCTTCTTAACTTTCAGCAAGATTTAGTTGATTTTTCACATTCCTCCATTGCACGTGTTCAAATCACAATTTTTGTGATTGTTAAAGACTGTATGGTAATGTAGTAGTCTCCAATTTAGAACTCGGTGAACCTAAAAGATCTATGTACTTTCCTGTTTCATTCATTTTGGGTTGATTTGGTTCCTTCGATCATGCTTTGAAATAGTTGGCTACTGTTTGGAAAGCTTATGATGATGAACTTTTGTACATTCTTTAGCCTATGCATGTGCAGTGCCCTTTGTTATTTGCTACTCTTATCTTTTTTCCCGCTACCATCACGGTCAGCGCCCACGTGGTGCGTCTCCACTGGCCTGCAAAAGATAAAGCGAGGGCCCCAGTTGGCGGTGAAACAAGGCAACCAAACTCGTCAATAATCTAATATTCATATGTAATCGATGAATTATTTTACTCTTTGGTGGCATCACCTGGTCCTGGTAAAGATTATGCAGCATTATCATTAACATTAGGTGACGATAAATTATTGAGACACTCTTCTGAACAGCTCATCCTCACTCAAGATTGTCTATAAATCTATGTTATTTGTTTTTGTTTGATCTGCATGAATCTATAACACTTGTCTGAATTTGAATGGTTGTTTGCTATGCTTGCCAGCTGCAATTTCCATTTCCTTTTTCTTTGCCCAGACCCAGAATATTCTCACAACTTTGGAACAGTAACTACGTGGGCACGTCGCATATGTCTTCTTCTTCACTTTTTTCTTTATTTTAACAAAGCATGTTTATAATTATTAGATTTAGTGGCTTATATCGATAATTTTATTTTGACTTAACATGTCAAATTCCAGTTACTTATATTCATTGTTCCTCAGAATATGCCGGATTTTCCGGAAGTTTTGTCTAATTTTGTGAGTTTTCTATTGTGAATAGGAAGGAGACTTGATTTTTTTATAAATTGAACAAGCTAAATCTTTCTTTCTATTTGACGATGGGCACGTCCATTTCAACCATTTAGTTCAGGATTTGAGTGTTTACTTCACTAAACCATGTAACAAGATTTGATATAGGAAAGATAATTTTATTTGTAAATTTATAAATTCGCTATTATTGAATTATTGAATTGAGTCAGGTTTGATATATATATATATATATATATTAGCAATAAATTAAAACTTAAAAGAGGATTTAGATCGGACGTGTATATAGATAAATATTTGTGAATATTTGTGATGAATTTTTATGAATATATAATTTTTTAATTTTTAATTTAAAAAATATTAAAATGATGTGATTTTAATATTAATATTAAAAAAATATTAAAACGATGTCGTTTTAATATTTAATATTATTATATAAAATTTTAAATTTTTTATCCACAAAGCATAACAAACACTTATAATTAATTGTATTTAAATATTTTTGTTAAATTTATATATTTAATATTTTTTTATTAATAATTAAATATTTATTAATTTTATAGTAATACTAAATCTGTTAATTTTTTTATATTAAAAGTGACATGTAAAATTAATACATATATTAATATCACAAAATAATATTTTTTTATTAATTAAATTATAAGTATATAATTATTAATGATTAATAAAATTCAAAATTTATTTTTATTTTATCTTTAAATTTATATAATTATTCTTAATATAGAAAAAAGTGAATTAAAACATTAAAATAATTTAATTAAGTTGTATTTTGAATTAATTATGTAAGAATTTATAAAATAATTATGTATTTTTATGAAATTATTGTTATTATTTTTATTTTATTTTATTATTTGTACTTAATATTTTATATGAGTAATGTATTTTGTTTTGAATTAATATCGAAAATTTATAATTTTAATACAAAAATTTTCACTAATTTTTTTTAAATATTTATGCAAATTTAGTAAATATTAAATATTTGTATAAGTAAATTTAATAATAAAATGTCAAATTTATTATAAATTTAGTACGAATTTAATATTAAATTTTTTTAATAAATAAAAATTTAAAAATATTTCTCCGTCGATCTGTTACCATTCCTATATATTAAAAAAATGATGTGATTAAGTGCTTTCTGAAAGCGCTTGTCGGCACAAATACCGTGACCAAGTGATGAAGTGCTTTCATTCTAGAACACTTCAATTCCAACAAATCCTAATAAATTGCAGTGATCATTTCAAGATTCGTGGCAGAAACAGCTAGAAAGGTATACCCATGTACACGTCAAGCTTGTTGCACATTTATCGATTCATTCATAAAGTTAATTATAATTTTCCTTTTAATGAAAAAATTTCAGATGGGCAGCTCTCATCCTTGTTTTGATAATAAAAATAAATATACTAAATTCGTTGGTGAGCGATGAACTGTAAAATGATAATATCACTCCAATAAAATTAATTAATTAATTAATTAATTAATTATATAAGCTTAAAAATAAAATTGCATATTTTAAAAAATAATTAAACATATAATTTTTGAAATAATTTAATTAGTATATGAATATATAATACCATAAGTATTATAGAAATATATTTTAATATATAAAAAATAATAAAATAAATGACATAATTATAATTTATTTAATTATTTAATAATCGTATTATATTAAAATTTTTAATTCTTAATATGATTATTAAACAACTTAAATTTAAATTAATTTTTATTTAATATGATATAAAAATTAAAATTGACAACTTAAAATAACTAAATTCTTCTTTGAAACTTAACAATTTATCGTGTGAGCGTAATTTTTCTAACCTCGGCCCAGCCCAAAAATTATAAACAAGCCCCAGAAGACTCAAAATTGTTTGATCGACAGCCATTCGTAATGTGTCCTCGTTTATATTCATTTTACGGAACCATGTGACAAGGTGAAGGACATTCTCAGGATCAGGATGGGTTGCATCAATGGCTTTTCTCCCCGTGATCAACCCCATTAATATTACTCCAAAGCTATACGCATCAACCTTTACAGTCGAGTTACTGCAAAAATATATGTAGACTTCCAAGTTTATAGACCGAACTGAAACAACATAAATCTTATAATCCTGAGGGCGTTGACATATCTAAATATTACTTACCTACATATTCTGGGGACAGATAAGCAGAAGTTCCAACTACTCTTGTAGAAATGGAATGTTTTCCGTAATCTGGAACAAGACAAACCAATCCGAAATCTGCAACTTTAGCTCGCGTATCATCATCAAGAAGAATGTTGGATGGTTTAAGATCTCTATGAATGAAACTTTGATGTGCTAAACCTGTAAATACTCAACACCTCTGGCAACATCCATGGAAATATTCAACCTTATATTCCACTCTAGTGGTTTCAATGCCTCGTCTTTCCAGTTGTACAGATGACGACTTAGTGTTCCCTGGGGCATATATTCGTAGACAAGAAGCCTTTCATTTCCATCTAAAGAATAACCAAGAAAAGCTACCAAATGACGGTGTCGAACCATTATAAGAACTGCAATCTCGGATTCAAACTGATCCATGCCTTGTTCATTTACTACTCCAAATTCCGTGCTCTTCATGGCAAGCTCAGTTCCATCATGCAATTCCCCTTTGTACACGGTCCCAAAACCACCTCTTCCCAATTTATTTTCCTCATTGAAACTATTAGTTCCATTCCTCAAAACTTGAATATGTATAACCATATTTCCAAACTTAATTGCATTAATGTCTCTAGTGTTTGGAATTAAGCATATTATATGCAGCGAAAATTTAAAAATTACTTTAATTAATTATATTAATTAATGTTCATTAATTCCCATGTCAAGATCATGTTATTTAACATACTTTATAATATCAATGAAAAATTAAATAGAAGATTAAGATCTTACCTTAGATCTTCATCTCTAATAGGGATAAATTAAAACTTCCTCGTATTTTCTACAGATCCGTACTTTTATTTGCCATTTGACTTTCAAAACGTTTGAATCTAGATTTCTTTGTGAAATATAAAGTTATAGATCTTCGAGTCTTCTTTCCAGATCTTCTTGAATCGTATTAATCCGATATTTGAACCAAAAGTTATGGCTCAAATACGATAACTGCATACAAACACTCTTTTCTAAATTAGCCACCAAAGTGTGTGGCTTCTAATGGTATTTCATACAAGGTAGAGAATTAAGGTTTTAAGATTTTCCTAAATCTTAGAATTAAGGTTTTAAGATTTCCTTAAATCTTAATTATATAGTGTGTCTTTTCATGAATGCTAGTTCTTGAAAAGAGATAAAGTAAAGAGTTTTTGGCTAAAAGAATTTTCTCTCAACTCTTGAGGAAAATTCTCTCTTCATATTCACATATATTTTATGGCCAAAACAGGGGTTTATATAGGTTTCATATTTTGACATTTTTAAATCCTATTTAAAAAGTCATTAAATAGATTCCTAAT
>JAXCLQ010000009.1:1257407-1275702 GCA_035584115.1 Cedrela odorata
ATTTTTGCAGTGACTGGACGAGTGACAACAAAAGTTGATGTGTTTAGCTTTGGAGTAATATTAATGGAGTTAATAACAGGCAGAAAAGTCGTTGATGAAACTCATTCCGATCCTGAGAATGTGTACCTTGTCACATGGTTCCGAAGTATGCATGCAAACCAGGACGCATTCCGGATAGCCGTTGATGAATCAATCGAGCTCGACGAACAAACTCTTGCCAGTATCAGCACAGTGGCCGAGCTGGCTGACCATTGCTGCGCAAGCCAGCCCTACCAGAGGCCTGACATGGGTCGTGTCGTGAACGTGCTCTCGTCTCTCGCCGAGCTGCAGAAACCAATTTAATCCCAATTAGATCTCTGATGATGACTGAGATGGTGCCACTTAGTGCTGTAATTAATTGCAGGATTTAAATTCAAAATTTTAATGAATACCTGAAAGCTGTCCGTCGGGTACTGAGAAACCTAGATTTAGAACTTAGAATATATTAGGGGTGAAAGGTGTTACCTGGAAGACTTAAATTATTAACAATTTAAAATATATTAAAATTTATTTACTCTAGATTAATAATTTTAAAAAAAATTATATAACACAAAGCCACAACAATAAAGAAATCCCAATCAATAACCAAAAATAAATAAAAGAGATAGGAATTTGTTAATGAAAATAAACAAGAACTCCACGTAGGATAAAAAAATTCTTTAAATTGATATAGAAACCATCAAAATATTTTATTGTTAAAGAAGTAATTTTTTACAAGAACTCTTGTAATCCAATTTCAACTAACTGACTATCTTGTCTTTAGAACTCTAAAATCTTTTTTACACAATAGAATTCTTGAAAAATATGTTCGTAAGGCTAAAACCCTAACCACCAATATCAATCAAAACTATAAAAGCTTTTAAGTTGAATTTGAGTTAATAACAATAACAGTGTTTATCCAAAGAATACACAAAAAGAAAATTTTGATTAATAAGAAATTTCAATAAATTTCTTTTGAGAAGAATGTAAAAAAATAAGTTGCAATAAGTCTTTCTTACTTTCTACGATAAAATAGTGTAATTTTTTTTGGTTTAGTGGCCAAAAAAATATCCAAAAGAAATTAGGTTTTAGGAAAATCACTGTTCACAAAATGTTAATCATAAACATTGTTCATCGCTCTAGTAAGAAGTTGACGCTAACTCGATAAGTTCCTCAGAAAACTTGGCCGCTCGAGTATAAGGTTGGCGCTAAGTACTATTTATGACACTGTTTATATTCATTGTTCATTACTCGAGTGCCAAGTTGGTGCAAACATTCTGGAATGGTCACTATTTATTATTCACCAAATAATGTTCATTGTTCATCACTCAAGTTACTATTTATTAATTGAGCGTTAGGTTGGCGCTAACTCAGCGCCACAATTCTAATGTTGTATACTATTCATAACTTGTCACTGTTCATCATTTGGTCCTGTTCACCGCCCAAAAATTGATTCAAATATTTTCGATCGTAAGATTATCAATATTAGGATATTGATAAATTCATATTAAATCGGCATATGTTATGTATATTTTCTTGGAAAATGAAGGTAACTGGTCTCATAAGCTACTAGTGAGGTGCTTACTTAGTCTAACATATAAAAACTTGTTGAAGAACAAATACATCTGACTGACTCGCTTGAGAACCCATAGAAGTGTTATCCACGTTTCTATGAAATTTCTGTAAGTTACAATAGTATGATTAATTCTTTTAGTTGATGTCTCTATGTTACCTTATATGTGGATGATATATGTTTTGACACTACATCTCCATCAAAGGTTGTGAATGATTAATAAAAAATTCGTCACTTTAGATAACATAGAGTCGACATCCTAAGAAGTGCTATTTTGATATAGGTGATAATATAAATTCATGGTCATGACGAGTTCTAAAAAGAGTTTCAGAAAGTTTAAAATTATATTATCAGTTTTTAATTTAATAGAATAGACATTTTTCATACTCTAAAAGCTTTATTGGGATATGCATAAGGCGAAATGGTTGTATCATATGGTAATCGTATATGGAGTATGTTTCACTTAATTTTAGTATTCTTTTTCAATTAAGGTCATGATACATTACTAAATGTCGCTTTTGATCTATGAAAATTAATTTTTTAATTAAGAAGTTAATTGAGAATAAATTAATTAGATTAATTTATCTAAATTTAAGAAGTCTATAACTAATATCCATTGTCAACGTGAGAGGGAAGTAATTGGTCACACAATAAAAAGTATTAAGGAATTAAATTTAAATTACGTAAATAAAATATTAAGGATTTAATTATTAAGTTTATAATTTTTAAGGTTTAATAGTTTTAAAAATTATTGGGGTTAAATTATAATTATACAAAGTATTTATTTTTAATTATAGGTTTCCTAATTTGATTAGGATAATATTATTTAATTAATTAGATTAATTAAATAGTATTTAATTTTGAAATAGATTACTAATAAGATTAGAAATCTATTTACTTAATTTACTTTTTTACTTCAAGTAGGATTTGAAAAGTCAAAATATGAAACCTATATAAAACTATTTTAGGCTAAAAAGAAAGAATGAGAATAACAATAAGATAAAGAATTTTCTTCAAGAGTTAAGAGAAATTTTTGTCTTAGGCCAAAAATTTTCTAAAAATCAAAACCCTAATTTTTATTTTTTTAAAAAAATAACATTCAAGAAAACACACTTTATATAATTGAGATTTAATAAAATTTTAAAACTCTAATTCTTTATTTTGTGTGAATTATCATTAGAGACTACATATTTGAGTAGTTGATCTAGAAATAGGTACTTTTGAAATTTTCGTATTCAAACCATAAGTTTTGGCTCAAATATTTGATTAATACGATGAAAAAGGCTAAAAAAAGAAGACTCAAAACTCTACAACTTTTTATTTCACAAAGAATTTAAAATTCAAATGTCTTGAAGGTAAAAACAATATTGAAAGTTACTAATCTACAAAAAATCTGAAAAATAATTATTTTAACTCCATTAGAGATGAAATCTAAAGTAAGATCTTAATTATTTTATTTTATCTTTATTCATATTATAAATCATGATAAATAACATGATCTTGATATAGAAATTTATAAATATTTCATTAATATGATTAATTAAAATAAATTTTAAATTTCTACTACATATGGTATGCTTAATTCTCAACACATAAGAGACATACCCATGCGTAAAAGATTAAAAAACATACCTATGGTCCAACTTGTCTTTAAATAAAAATGGGGTAATGACATATATATGATCCCTCAATTTTTATTTTTCCACACATAAAAACATAATATAATATATATTATGGAGATTTTTTAAACGAGCTTAAAAAATTGTATAATTTAAGACACTTATTTCATATTTCATCCGCACAAAAGATGTACATAGTTCTCTTATTTTTAGTTTCTTGTAGTCAATGCAGTTGCGAAGTTATTACTTATTCAGAACTTAATTATCGTTTCTCATTTCTTACAATGTACAAAAACTTTTTATATTTTAAGTTCAATATATTTTGGTATTGATTGGATTGTTGTTATGCCAATTAACTTTATCTAATGAAGATCACACAGTTTGTATATTCCAGAGTCATTTTGCAACAACTACTTATTGGGAATTAAGCATACTATATACAACAAAAATTTAAAATTTATTTTAATTAATCATATTAAATAAATATTTATTAATTTTCGTGTCAATATCATATTATTTTTCATAATTTATAATATCAATATAAAATAAAAATATTAAAATCTTACTTTAGATCTTTACCACCAATAGGACTAAAATAACACTTCATCAAATTTTATACAAATCTATAAGTTTGAATGTCATTTTGACCATCAACATGTCTAAATCTAGATTTCTTCGTGAAATATAAAGTTTCAAATCTTTAAGTTTTCTTTCCAAAGCTTTTGAATCATATTAATCTATTATCGGAATAAAAAAATTATGATCCAAATACGAAAACTGTGCAAACACCATTTTCTAAATCAACCACTAAAGTGTGTGGCTTCTAATAGTAATCCATACAAGGTAAAAAATTAGGATTTTAAGATTTTTTCTAAATCTTGATTATATAGAATGTTTTTTCTTAAATGTTAGTTTTTGAAAAGATATAAACTAAAGAATTTTTTGCCATTTACGTATATTTTTAGGCTAAAATTGAGGTTTATATAGGTTTTATATTTTGACTTTTCAAATCCTAATTCAAATAGAAAATTCACTAAATATATTCCTAATATTATTAGTAATATATATTTTTAAATTAAATAATATTTAATTAATCTAATTAATTAAATATTATTATTTTAATCAAATTAGAAAACCTATAATTAAATACAAACGCTTTGTATAATTATAATTTAACCCCCAATAGTTTTCAAAACTATTGAATAGACATTTAAAGATTATAGACTTAATAATTAAGTCTTTAATCATTTATTTACACAATTTAACATAAATTCCTCAATATCTTTTAGTGTGTGACCCATTAAATTCTTTCTTATGTTAGCAGTGAAGATAGTTATAGATTTCTTAAGTTTATATAAATTACTCTAATTAATTTATCATCAATTAACTTTTTAATTAAGAAACTAATTTTCATAGATCAAGAGCGACATTTAGGAATGCATCATAACCCTCAATTGAGAAATAATACTAAATTAGTAAAATCTAATTCATATACGATTACCATATGATACAATCTTTTTGCCTCATACATATCCTACCAAAGATTCTAGAGTATGAAAAATGTCTACTCATTAAATCATTGTTATTAAAATTTTTGACTAAAACTGATAATATAATTTTAGAGTTTCTAAAACTCCTTTCGGAACTCACCATAACCATGGATTTATATTATCACTTATGTCAAAATGGCGCCTCTTAAGATATTGACTCAATGTTATCCAGAGTAACGAATCCTTTATTGATCTTTCATAACCTTCGCATGCTTCTTATATTGTTCAATCATTACCCTATGTGCAATATCGCTATGGATAATGGAGGTGTAATATCAAAACATATATAATTCACAAATAAGGTATCATGAAGATCTCAAGTCTAAGGATCAGTTATACTATTGTAACTGAGAGAAATCCAATAGACACGTGGATAACATTCTATATGAATTCTCAAGTGGGTCAGTTCAATGTACTTATTCTCTAACAAGCATCTATATGTTAGACTAAGTGAACACGTTCACTAGTAGCTTATGAGATCAGTTATCTTTCTTATCCAAGGAAGCAGACATAACATATACCGACTTAATCTGGATTTATCAATGTCTTAATATTGATAATTCGACGATCAGAAATATTTAAGAATGATGGGATCTGAAAGATTTATATTGGCGACAATGTATGAAGAATGACATAGCTGAGTATGTGTCTAGATGCTTGACATGTCAACAGGTGAAGGCTAAACATCAAAGGCCTGCTGAGACACTCTAGAACCTAAACATTTATGAGTGGAAATGAGATAAGTTAACCATGGACTTTATGGTAGGGTTGCCTCGAACTTTAAAAGGCCATGATTCTATTTGGGTGATTGTGGACAGATTGACTAAGTTTACTCATTTCCTACCAGTAAAGACTACGTACTCTACTTCTTAGTATACTAAGATTTATCTGGACAGTGTGGTATGTTTGCACGGTATCCCTATTTCTATTATTTTTGACAAAAGTACACAATTTACCTTTAAGTTTTAGAGAACCTTTCAAGAAGCATTGGGTACTCAGCTGGTGTTTAGTAAGACATTTCATCCCCAAATAGATGGGCAGTATGAGCGGACCATCTAGACCTTAGAAGATATGTTAAGAGCATGGGTCTTGGATTTTAGAGGTAGATAAGACCAATATTTGCCTTTGATCGAGTTTGCATATAAGAACAGCTACCACTCTAGTATTCAAATGGGCATAAGTGTAGGTCTCCTACAGGCTAGTTTGAAACAGGTGAACATAAACTTTTAGGTTTTGAGCTGGTTCAAAATTCAGTAGAAAAAATCAAGTTTATCTGAGCTGATCATCGACGAAGGGACCTTGAATTTTAAGAACGAGATTATGTATTTTTAAAGGTTTCACCGTTTAAAAGAGTGATGAGATTTGAAAAGAATGGCAAGTTGAGTCCGAGATATGTCAAGCCATTTCAGATTCTTCAAAGAGTGGGGAGTAGAACTTACGAGTTAGCTTTTCCACCTAGCATGAATAAGATGCACCTCATATTCCATGTATCCATGTTTAGAAAGTACCTTCCGGATGAGTCTCATGTTTTAAACCTACAGTCAGTGAAAATTAATTAGAATCTATATCCAAGAACAGCCTATAGCAATTGTAGAGAGAAGTTCAAAAACTTCGCTCAAAATGGATTCCTTCAGTCAAAGTTGTATGGTAGCATCATAGAGATCAAGAAGCTATTTGGGAATTTGAGAATGCCATGAGACTTAAATTTTCTCACTTGTTCCAGTAAAAGTATGAATTTTAAACCATTAGGATATACATGTAATATCCCGTGTTTCTATGGACATTGTTAGAATAAAGTGAAATTAGAAATGAATGGGTTTCAGTGTATAAGTAAATTTTGAGCTCAATGATTTATTTAAGCCCATAAATTATGTTTTAAGTTCAAGAATATAGATTTAGCTCATGAATTATGCTAAGTGTAAACCTTATTCTTTGAATATAGGGGTAAAATGGTTATTTAAGGATATTCAGTATCACACATGCATGATTCAAGATTTATTCGACACATTAACGAGATTTAGAAGAACTTAAGTTGACTTAACGAATGTTTAATATGAATTTATAAATATTTTTTAAAATCTAAAAAGTGACTAAATTGAAAGATTTTTAGAGACCAAATTATAAGATTTTCAAACAGTGAAAAATGAATTACTGTAGCTGTTACTATAGTGGTCACTGTAGCAAAATTGGAAACGGTCGACCAAATTTAAAAAACGGTTGACCGACAGTAGCAATGTTGGTGAACAGTAACAATTTGGTAGATCGAATTGGGAAACGGTCGACTGGTAGTGGGTGTGTTCGATGATACTATTCACACACTATTCACGTCACTGTTTATCGAAAAAATTCAATTTTTTCAAAAATTTTCAAGGCTTTTAAGGGTATTTTGGATTTTTCACACTTTATCTATATATACCCAAGCCCCTAATAGTGTCTTTAAACTTCTCTTACTCTAAAACAACCCTAAGTTCATTCTCTCTCTCTCTCTCTAAAGACTCTTTCTCACTTCTCTCTTTAATTTCTCCAAATTCTTTCAATTAAATTTGAGATTTTTGCCACCAAATGATTCCCCGTCACCTCCTCTTCGATTTGATGCCGATATTTGACTAGAAAACGTAAGAAACAACAAAGAAAAAAAAATGGTTTTTGAGGAAAAATTGGTGTTTTACGTTTAAGTGACAAATTGAAGTTTCTACGGGTTTGTACAAGTTACTGGTAAGTCAAATAACTCATTACAAGCATGATTTTAAGAGTTGAAACAAATTGAAGTTTAGGGTTTACTGTTTATCCGAAATGTTTTGGAAATGTTAATAACGTTAAAGTGGTGATAATTGAAGTATTGTGATAAAAATTATGTGAAATTTAATAGTTACGATCATGGAATTTCGTTATTGAGAATCGGATAATTGGCTTCGTTAGTAAAGTCTCGTAATGTAATATTTATCAAATTAAAGAATTATAGACAAGTTATACATGAACATCGCATTTAGTGCATGTATTAATTATTTAGAATATTAAAATTCATGAGGTTATACATGTGTAATATTAGGCACTAAGAACCCAAGAATGGAACCTATTAGGCACGAAAAATAATTGTGAGAGTGTTAATGCTTCCTTACCGATGAGTAGATTTTAAACTTGTTTTTATGTTTTTGAACTATTTTATGGACTTATTGTTTTATGAACTAAGAAATAGATATACATTATTGATTTGAAATATATATGATGGCTTGTTTATTGATTTGAAATATGAATGGCCAGGGGCCAAGTTTGACATTGAAAATGCATGCTTTATATTGACATTGAGAATGAAATGAATTGATTTTGAATATATATATATATATGCTTGTGGCATTGTAATGGTGATATGGTCGAGAGGGCCAAGAGTTGTATGTGACTGTAACTACAGGGTAGTAGACTAGGGACGGACCTACGAAAGGCTGCTTAGGTGAGTGCGCCACAGGTGGGGCAGTTATATGGGTGAATATGATGATATGGAGTTGCCCACGTACGAGATTGTCGAGGACAGTCATAAGTATCACCACATGACTACTCGAGGCGAACATTAGTGGTGGGCTAGTTTTAAAAAGACAGCATGCATTATTTATATTAAAAATGAAATGGTTTTATTAAAATGAGCATTGCTTTCATGCATAAAGTTCATTGACGGTCTTGCGATTTCCACGACTAAGGTAATCACAGAGATCAGGAGCTAGCCTAGTAATTTGAATGATAGGCCATATTTTTATCAACATAGAATTATTTTATGTGCATTAACAATGATTTTATTAAACTGTATTTTTGTCCACTCATGGAGTATATCCCCATATACTCACCCCCCTCACCTCCCAGTTTTCAAAAGATCGAGATTAAGAAGTGCATTGCGCAGGTGGTGGTGATCAATAAAGAGTGTAACATCCTCAAGTACAGTTGATACTCCCGACTCATAAACTTAGACAGATTAGTTCATTGGATATCTTTTATAAAACTGTTTTATGTATGTAATTATGAACAGATGTGATGAAATTTGATAAGTATTTTACATATATCTTAAATTAAATATATGCCTATAGTGGGATGATTTGGAAACTGTTTCAAAGAGATATGTTTATGTAAATGTGTTTATGAACTGTTTTGGAACTTGTTTTGAGATGCATGTAAATGAATAAAAATAGTATAAGTACCTAAATAGCCTTAAAGGCCTGAGTGACATGTTTAGGGATAAGAATATGTCTCGAAGGTCTGTGGCGGTTGTCATGTATGGACCCCATAGGTATGGGCGTGACACTTAGGCCCAAATATAGAATTTAGGCCTATTTATTTTCTTCAAATCCTAGCCATCCATTCTACTTTCAATCATAGCCTTCCATTTGTTTAATGTGTTGGCTTAATTTTGACCATATATTAAATTAAATAATTTAATTTATTTTTTGCCAAGTAAAGTGGAAGCAAGTTAGAAAAATCTTAGCCATTAGATTTCAAATTTTAATTTAGGCCGTTGATTAAATTAATGAATTATTAAATAATTAAAAATTGATTGTCAATTTAAGAAAGGAAGAGATGAAATCATGAGAAGGAGAAGGGAAAATGAGAAAACAACTAAAAAGGAAAAAAGAAAGAAAGAAAGAAAGAAAGAAAGTGAAGGGAAAAGTGAGAATATGTGAGTTTGATCTATGGATTTTTGTTTACAAAATTTTGTGTTGATTTGTTTATTATATTGGAAACTTAAAATTTTATGTTAAAGTTTAGTTAAGACATTGGTTAATGGGTTGATGTTGTCGATGATAATGAAGATTAAATTGGGAATTTTGATACAATAGGATCAATTTTGTATTTAATTACATTCCTAATGCTTATTAATGATGATTAAGCCTTATGGATGGTTCCATTGTGATTTATGAATTATGTTTGCATTTAATCATGTTATACCCAAAATTGAGGTTCACTGAAACAATGTTTGTTCATGTGGACATAAGTTAAGTTCTATAATTCCGAATGAGGCACCATAAGAAGCTATAGAAACTAGACACATAGAAGTAGAATATATATTCAAAATTCAACTTCATAGCTTTTCGAATGAGTTCACAGCAAAGCCAACAATATAGCTGCTCTGTGCAGCTATGTCATCAACATTAAGCTAGACCTTCTGTGTCGTAACCATATTCATTTAATCCGAATTAAGTTTTGTCAAAACCTGAGTAATGTTAGTTAAATTAGCCTAAATTTGGGATATGTTTGAAAACGTTTAGTATTTGTATACATTAGGTTGTAAATGCTATTATTTCAATTTCTCTAACGACATTCGATAATATTGCATTATAGATGTTCTGAAGGAGAGACAGTCTAACTCCCATTAATTCAGACTTCATTCAATTAATGACAGCAAGCTTGTGAGTGGAATACTTATACTTTACTTATTTATTTATTTATATTTTTCTTATGTAATGGTTATAATTATGTTCATGATTATAATTATGTATATATATATATATATATATATGATTGCATGTGTGTGCATATGCTTCAGAATTGATCTATGGATCCAGATATGATCGTTCTTTTGCCCAGTTAAATGCGTAGCCTTAGACATGGACTAGACAAGGATGTATGTACATGATATATATATGTGTGTGTGTGTGTGTGTGTGCGCGTGTGTGATGGTACTATAATATGTACGAATAATAAATAGATAAATGATTATATTCAGTTTTTTTTCCTTAAAGTATATGTATATAATGATTTAATTAATAACTTTCTTCTCACTCATTAAGTTTTCCCAAGACTTACCTCTCTCCTCACTTCAGTTTTGTAAGTTCTTTGTATGATCCAGATGTATAGCAGTTTTTGTCGAGGGCAAGCCAATAGACAGGATATCAACATGCAGTCACTAAGGGTTTTGGGTTCACATATGCATTGTTGTGTTTGGTTTAGACATTACAGACCTAATTTGTGTTTTATGAATCAGTGATCATGTATATGTATTTGATGAAGGTTGGTATATATGTATGTCATGGGCACAGAGCCTTTTAGCAGTTTTTGATGAACCGAGTTCATTTTAATAAAATAATTATGTGATGATTTGAATGAAGTTCTATGTATGTATATCTAATCTGTATATAACATGTTACAAAGTTTATGTCCTCAGGTTGCATGGTAATATGAGGTTGAGGGAGACAAATTATCTTTGTCTTCTACCAGTCACAATCCAAGAATTCTGGGATGTGACATTTTAGGAAAACAATGTTAACTGTTGAACTTCTATAAAATATATTCTAGAAAGTTATTGATACTTATTATAACATTGTTAAACCATTCTCAAAAGAAACTGATCGAATTCCTTTGTGAATGAGATTTTTCATCTATGTGTTCACTTGATAATTATCATCATTATTTTTACACCAAACCTAACTAAAAAGCCACCAGAATTTTAATTGCTGTTGGTTGTTGGAGTTTCAATCGTGTGAACGTGTTGTTAAAAGATTACACCAAATTTAACTGAGAAGCATTTAGAGTTTTGATTGTTATTAGTGATTAAATTTTAGTCATGTGAACATGTGATTCAAAGATTCTATTGACGGAAAAAGATATCAGAGTTTTAAAGACGAGACCATTTGAAACAAGTCACTTGTCAATATAATCATATTTGATTATCAAAAGTTATTTTACTAAATCATTTGTTGTAAGTTCTTTTTTTACTAATAAAATATTTTTGTGGTTCTTGTAGTAGTTTGGAAGATTTTTATCCTGTAAAGAGTGCTTCATAAGCTCTTCGATAACAAATTATTTTCTCTCTTATTTAGTTTTGCTTCTATAATTTACTTTTATTTATTACTCTGAAATTTATTTATTGTCTTTGCTTTTATTTATTTTCTTTGCTTTTACATACTAGATTATCTATTTCTTTGTGATCCAAACAACGATTTCAACTTATATTAATTTGTTATTGTCTTAAGTATTCTACAATGTAAAACACATTTCAACCACTCATGTAAAACACATTTTATTCTCTCCCCCTCTCAGGTGTTGTAGGGTCTCATTCAAAACTAATATTCAACAAGGAAAAGGTCTCGGAAATGTCACTGATTATCTCATAGTTCATATTTGTAAAGAGAGTCTAATTTCAATCAAAGGAGAAGATAATTGGTTCGAAGATTTTGACATTCCATGACATGTTTTGTATTAGACTTAAAAAAAAAAAAAAATCTCCGTTAATCAATAGCGAACATTTTCATTAAAATTTGGGTGGTTTTTCTAAGGACCAATTTGAGAATATAGTAGATTTAAAATAACACGTTTTTATTGTATTGAAGAAACAATCAGTTACAACTTTTAATAATTTCAAAAAATTCTCCAAATTATCATAAAATAGGTTGATTTTGTCGAAATAATAAAATTTACAAATTATATAAAAAATTTCCGTTAATTTCAGAAATGGAAAATAATGTGCCATCATCCATTATTTGAATTTAATATTAAACATAAAAATGTCAAATTATATAAAAAAAATTTGAATCAACATATATTTTTCAAACTTTTTTTATACTTAAAGTAAGTATGTACTGCATACAATCTCATGTTTATCGCACGCAATCTCTTGTCAATTAAATTTAATATTTTTTATATTAAATAATTCATTTAGACTTTTTTAATATTTGAATAAAAATTAGAAAATTAAACTTTGCATTAAAACATGCATTTGTTAAATATATATATATCTTAACAATTAGTATTGATGTTAGTTCTAATTGATTCAATTGAAATTTTTTTTTTTTTAAGTTTAAATGCATAATATGATTTTGTTATAGATGTTTTGAAATTTTCAAAAATAATAATAATAATAAATACATTGATCATATGATTCAATTTCAGGCGCTCACATTATTTTAATGTATTTTTTTTTCGCATAACACTAAAAACTTGATAGTTACAATTTAGTTGATTTAATTGATAAACGAAAATTAAGTCAAAAATACTAAATATGATTCAATTTCAACATTATGAATATTTAAATGTATTTGTATTTTAACGGAACACTAAAAATTTGATAATTTTGTTTAAATAAAATTAAAGAAAAATTTTGACTTAACACTTCATACAACTATCTAAACTAATTTATTTAATTGTAAATTTTAAATTATTTTATTATTTTTTATTATATAAATTTTATTTATTCATGTATTAAAATATAATATGTCAAATCATCCATTTTCACAGCCTTGTATTAAGATTTAATAAATGGAAAATTAATAAATATTTAAATTTTCACGGGCTTGTATTAAAATTTTATAAATGAAAAATTAATAAATATTTAAATTTTAAATAAAAATAAACACCACCGAAAAGTGTGATTCAATTATATTTATATAATAATTTTTTAAAAAAATATTAATTAAATACATCAAAAACTCTGAAGTCTTTTACTTTCTAGAACTTTCTCTACTTGATTCTTTCGTCGAATCTAGTGGTCTAAAATGAGCCGCGTCGCATCAATATTATAAAAATCCTTTGAGTTGTCTGTATTAGGCGTCTTTCGGCCCGATGCAACTACAACCTCACAAGGGTAGTAGCTCAACTGCTTTTAATTTTATTTTCTTTCAAATTTATTTTAAAGCAATGTTTAAAACAATTATAATTTGTTATTATTTATTGACTTTCATTTAATCTAACAAAACCAGTCAAATTAATATCTGTGATAAGCTTTACTCAATAAATATTAATTTCTTTTTTAAAAAACAAATTCGTACATCCAAATTTCATCCCATACCGTATATATAAATAAATACTCTGCTCTTATCTAAAATATAAGGCTACATTTACAAATTTATGTGTCCATTTATTCATACAAACTACTATTGTAATAATGTAGTTTATATAGATAAAATTTATATTTTTAATATTAATATTTTTTAAAATATTAGATAATTCAATTATACGTAACTCAAATTCCATGCATCTTAGAAACCAATTGCGGAGACTTATCTAAAAATTTTACGTGTGGGGAATCATAATAAAGAATGATGCATGCATGCTCCCATTGCTCACTTCCTTTTCTAACCCAAACACTATAATACAATACGCGTTTCACAGTTGGACAATACCCAGTTCAGAATATCCGTTCGTTCTATCCTTTCCTCAAACGGTTGGTGTGCGCGTTTGTTACGCGTAAGGTAATCAATCCAAATGTGAAATGATGACCCACAAATTATACCACTAAGAAAAAAAAAACTTTAATAATTTTTGTCGTTTAATAAATAACACGTAATTTATCTTGTAATAGATGTTAATTAATAAATATAGGGATCCGAATATTAATTTCAAAATATAATAGTTAGTTTTTTCAAAAAGATACATATAGTGGAAAACATATCTGAAATCACGTGGCTCACGCACTCGGCCCACCGACCAGTATGTTGACGCGCTGGCCGGCTATTTTCTTCGTTTTTATTGTCAAACATTTGAAACATTCTTTCTAAACTGATAAAACCACACGACACACCCGCCTTGACGGTCCATTTTATGCAGTTTCAAACTTTCAACGGTCAAACATTCAAATCTCCCTTCGTTAAACAACATTGATCTTCTCTTTGATAATTTTATTTTCCTTAGTTTTGAATGTTGAACACCAACCATCTGCGTTTCTCTTATATATAAACCCAACTAATTCTCATTTAATTCCTTCACAAAACAGAAAGAATCCTACAGCACATAGACAGACGTTGAATAAACACTTTCTTACATCTTAATTTGTTCATCAAAAACACCATTTTAATATTTGAAATACGAATGATTTCTTCATGGAGAAGGAGGAGGGCCGCCCGACGTGCTGGCAAGGAGCTGCCGGGAGGAGGAAGTAGCCGGGAGATGGAGCTGACGATACCGAACCATTTCCGGTGCCCGTTATCTCTCGACTTGATGAAAGATCCGGTGACGTTGGCAACTGGGATTACCTACGATCGAGAGAACATTGAGAAGTGGATTAATGAGAACGGGAATGTTACGTGCCCTATCACGAACCAGGTTTTGACGAGTCTTGAACCGATACCGAATCATACAATAAGGAGGATGATACAAGATTGGTGCGTCGAGAATCGGTCTCACGGCATCGATAGAATCCCGACGCCAAGGATTCCAGTGAGTTCGGTGGAGGTTTTGGAGATTAGTTCAAAGATTACGGCGGCGTGTAAGAGAGGAGATCAAATTGAGTGCAGAGATTTGGTGTCGAAGATCAAGAAGTGGGCCAAGGAGAGTGAGCGTAACAAGAAGTGCATTGTTGCTAACGGGACAGTGAGTGTTCTTGCGGCGTCGTTCGAGTCGTTTTCGAAAACATGTTTTGATGAAAATGTTGCGGTTTTGGAGGAAATAATGTCGACTTTGGCATTGGCGTTTCCGATTGATGGGGAAGCTTTGTATTACTTGGGATCAGCTTCGTCTCTGCGTTGCATGGTTTGGTTCTTCAAGAGTGGAGATTTGAGCAAAAGAAGAAACGCAGTGTTGCCGTTGAAAGTGATTGTTTCTTCGGATCAGAGGAAAGCAAAAGTGTTATCAGAGATTGAAGGGGCTATTGAAGCATTATTTAAGTTGATCAAAGAACCCATTTGCCCTACTGCAACAAAATCTTCATTGACGATCATAAATCTTATGATCAGTACGTCATCTTCCACAAGCGAGAAGACTATACAGAAGTTTGTGGACATGGGGTTGGTTTCATTGCTGCTAGAAATGCTTGTAGACACACAAAGAAGCATATGCGAGAAGGCATTAAGCGTTCTCGATGGAATTTGCACAAGTGATTATGGGAGAGTAAAGGCCTACGATCATGCTATAACATTGCCGATTATAGTCAAGAAAATACTGCGGGTTTCGAATTTGGCAACGGAATTCTCGGTCTCCATACTATGGAATCTCTGCAAGAATGAAAAGAGAGAAGAGAAAACTGCTCTTGTAGAAGCACTTCAAGTGGGTGCTTTTCAAAAGCTTTTATTGCTTTTGCAGGTTGGTTGTGGTGAGAAGACGAAGGAGAAGGCAACTGAGTTGCTGAAGCTGATGAATCTTTACAGAGATCGATTGGAGTGTATTGATTCCCAGGATTTCAAGGAGCTGAAAAGGCCTTTTTGAGTTTAGATTCAAGATTGACAATTTGATCTAGGTTTTTCTTTCTTTCTTTCTTTCTTTTTTTTGGTAGAAAGGTGTTGGTTATAATTATGATTTACGGGTTAATAGTGTACAAAAACACACAAATCAAACACTGTACAATTCATACAAACTTTTAACACATATTAAAGACAGAAATTGAAGTTATATCTAGCGTTGATTGAGAGGTGTGCTTGATTTTTTTTCATGGTAGTCCTGTGATCAAATAAAGTTAAATGGTTTCCGATGATTTAACATTTACATTTATAATAACCTGTAAAAAGCATTCCCATCCCTAGAGCTCTTGTCACATTTTATTATCTAATTTCCTAATAAATTATATAACTCATATTATATTGGCCTGATATATAGATACAGTAGTTGCCTCTGATTTTTATTTTAAAATTGTTAACTATGAATACAAACAGATATACTTGGATTCAGTTCAAACCACGAGGATGGACCGGACTCATGATAAATTAATTTGAAGAAATGATTTAATTACATCAACATTGAACTCAGATTATAACACAATATTATTCGGATATTCATCATTTTCTATTTCTTATTTTTTGTTAGTGCCGTTGTTATCTAATGTATCAATAATTGGGTTAGTCCAAGGCATGAATTTATGTCACTTTAAAGCTTCAGTCTTTGTCTTATCTTAATATTAATAGATAACAACTAGAGATTGACTGCCAAGTGCAAGTTGGACGACAATATATATATATATATATATATATCTACCCATCAGAATATTGTCCACACATTTAGTCATAATTGTCTTTGTTGTCTTTGGATTATCCCGAGAAATTAAGAAAACAGATTTTCTTAGTAATGTTTTTTATTAGTCTTTTTGAGTCCGTCATTTTAAGAGCGAAACTGAGAATCGATTCGTGTCAAACAATATATTACAACAACAGATCCATGAGATCATATCAATTTTACAGATAATCCAAATAATGTATACAATCCATTGAAAACCATTACAATTATTATTATGAAGCATAGGAAGAAAATTAAGTGAAGTACAGATACCTTTACAAATGATATCTTTGCTAAATGTGCACCTAGTACTAACTTGGAACTCCATCCGAAATATCCCTATATATATTATATATATATAGCGCTCTTTCAACTCGTACTTCTTCATCATCCTTCTAGTTGGCCTCTTTCAAATGATACAATATCTAATTTTCTATAAAGATTAATATTTTACCATCCAAAAAAAAAAAAATATATATATATATATTTAAACCCAAAGTTAATAAATATATTTTGTATTTAATTTTAATTTTAATAAATTAAGAAGACTCAGATATGAGTGTTGAACGTCCTGCTGGTTTTACCTGTTTGTTTGTATGTTACTTTTGAATGAGTTGATCATCAATTGGGCAATTGACCAAGACCCAGTTTAACATTTTGGTTAAAAGCAGTCAGTGTACCTAGATTTGACCATACTTTTAATTCGTTAGAAGAAAAAAAAAGTGAAAAAGGAAGAGTAGGTTTCATTTATAATAAATTAATCTACAAAATTATACCTACAACTTTTGCTGACTATTCTTCTTTTGCTCTAAAAACTTGAAAGTATTTTACTATACTGTCAATTTGTTAACTAATTTTTTAAATATCTAATTATAATATAATCCATTAAATTATCAAAATTATTTATAAATTATTAAATTTATATTTTATACGTGTATTCATTATGATGTACTAATTGTGGATTAAATACACATGTTAAAAAAAATTATGTTTGCTCCTATCTATATATGACTTTATTAAATGAATTAGTGATAGGAATCATCAATATCTAAAAAGACGAACAATTTTATTTTTATTATGAATAATTTATGTGGAGCATAGCTTATTGGAAGAAATTAATAGATTGTTGGCAATGGCATTGATGAAATGTGATCATACCAGAAGATCATTGCGGACCAGAAGTGATTATGGCTTTGTTCATAACTTATAAAGGTCAAGATCCGTGGGCTACCGGCCGTATTAATACTAAGATACATACAAGTGGAATATTGACCAAAATATTTATTTCATAATAACATCTGGCCCCTAAATTATTACTTTTTCACAAATATAAATATAATTTATTCATTTATATCAAATAAATTTCTAATCTTTATTAATTATTAACAAAAATGCTCTTTAGTATCAAGTTATATACTCTTGGGCCTATTTATTTATTTATTTATTTTTATCTTAAATATATATAAATATAAAATCTAAATGAATCTATATATATAAATCTGAATGATTATGAATCTTATGTTTTTTTTTTTTTTAACTATAGTATATGAATATATATATATATGTGTGTGTGTGTGTGTGTGTGTGTGTGTGTATTTGAAAACTAGTAATACCTTTCTAGATGATCTAATAAACTCCAA
>JAXCLQ010000009.1:1291178-1307355 GCA_035584115.1 Cedrela odorata
TGTGTGTGTGTGTGTGTGTGTGTGTGTGTGTATTTGAAAACTAGTAATACCTTTCTAGATGATCTAATAAACTCCAAGTATTATGAAATAAATAAACTTATAGGGCTAATTTGAAATTATGATTAGGTAAATTAATAAACTCCACATATTAAGTGAGTAATTGTGACAAAGCCTAAACGAAATATATATATATATATATATATCATATAAAAAATAATTAATTTTATTTTAAAATTAATTATTAAATTATCACACACAACTAAAATTATTGTTATGTTTATTCAAAGATTATTTATATTTTGTCAGTTGTTTAATTTATAAATATTTTTAATACACATGAACACTTAATAGATATAAATGTTAAAAGATATTTTAGATTTGTAAAACAAACAAGTTAATGCTTATTGTCAAGCATAAAAAATATAAAAACAAACATATCATTCAAATATATGCATTCAGATCTATTCAGACTTCAATTGCATTCAGATCCATTTAGATTTCATATCACAAAAACAAACACTACCTAACTTATTGGATTCCAAGTGTAAGGTATTGGATTACAAGTGTAAGGAGAATAAATATTAGTTACCAAATAAAAGTAGGAATTTATCAAATATTTTAATTATTGTGCTTTGAAAGTATAGTAGGAATACGACAATTCCATATGGAGGCTTATATTTTGATAGTCATAATTCAATAATTTAATCATTTCAATAGAAATTATGGATCTATTTTTACGAATGAACAAACTAGATCCTTATTTATAATAATATAAATATTCATAGACTTAAATATCATTATCCCAAATGAGGAAAAAAAAACATATATAGTTTGTCCAAATTGTCATATTTATTTCAAACAAAGTGTTTCAAAACATATTATATAAATTAATCCACAATAGCTAATTCATTTTCTTCTTTTAGGCCCACTCAAATACAAGACTAATTATTTTGTATGCCAACACCATGACGAGTCCATGCTTCTTTCAAATGGGGTTATTTTCCATTGCTTCCTTTGTTTGGAATATCTAGAAATTATTAATAATGATTTTCCAATCTTAATCAAGAATTTTGTTTGTCGGGATTGACTAGAAATGTAAATAAGTATAACTAAGAAATAAAAAAAATTATATTATTTTGTAAATAAACCATAAACTAAAATAAAAAATATTTAAACTATGAAAATGAAATCCTAATAAGGTAAAGAATGTTTGATTTCATCGATTCTATTTTTATTTTTTTTACTTGATACATTCAATTACCGGGAGATCACATGTATTTATAGCAAAACATAGGAAGGAAACAAATGTGAATTTATGATATGAGATTTTAGTAAAAATTGTAAGTATTCACTGGTAAAATGCGGTGCAATCCACCAATTAATTAATCATATTCAAAAATTTTCTTTAATATCAACAAAGTCTAATTATAGAGAAGATAAAATTATCATGCAATATTTTTAAAATATGAAAATACGTCATACACAATTGTAAGCATATTAAATATTTGCATGAAAATTTTATAAATTAATATTTTCATTTAAATATGTAATCTTTTAAGTGTATTTGTTGAAGATTTATTTCCGACACTGATTTAATATTTTGGTTCTGAACTTGGTAGTTATACACTTAAAAAGTGGTAGGGAGAAATATAATTATTTGTATAACATAAAAAAAATAAAATAAAAATTGAAACTAGCCACATTAATAAACCAATTTACCAAAATAATCATCTTCATAATTTATTTATCAAACAAACTCAATATCTTATTTTTGAAATAAAATGTCCTCAAGTTAACAAAATAAAATAAATTTAGTTTACGTCACAATGACATGTAATCGAAACCATACGGTGTAGTATGGTCAAAACTCAGGTTTAATCAGAAATGCTTGTAATCAAAACTCAGTCAGAATTGATGAGAAATGTTTGTGATGCAAAGTGAGTTTCAATCCCATGTATAACAAAAATTGAAAATTTTGAATGGACCTAACTTAAATTTTTTTAAATGAATCCCCACACTTATGGAATTAACGAATAATAATAAATTATTTTAAAGTTTTATATGTAGGTACAATAGATTTAGGGATGTGTAGTGGTTTCGATTCAATTAGGAACTGCCAAGAACTGAAAAAAAAAAAAAAAAAGAGGATCTCAAACCAGAACTAATTTTTATAAGACAAATTCTAGTTTCAAAAAATTAAGAATCAATTTTTTTAAGGTAAGTTTCAATTTTAAAGATTATAAAATTGAAACTGAACCGAAAAACCAATTCAATTTTAATATATATATTTATATTTATATTAAATCCCACTTCATATTTAAATGTAAATTATTAATTATTGAATTGCATATATAAAACTATACAATTATTAAATATATTACTCTTTGTTAGTTGAATTACATAGAAAAAATTAATTAATGTGTTTATAATATTTTATTTAACTTAGTTTATTATATTATTTATATAATAATTTAATAAAATTGTGACGTGTATATATTTATTTTAAAATTATTAAACAAGTTAACAATTATAATAAATAAATATATATGGTATAATATTATTAGATATATAATTGTACTATCATAAAAAAATTAAATTTATCTTTTTAGTAATGTATAATATAAACTCGACTAATAATATAATATTTTTTCAATAATTTGTAGTATATCAATTCTCTTTAATAACTTATTTCTCTTATCTTTCGTTCACTCAATTTTTCATCATGTATATAATATTTTTATAATTTAAATTTATTAATTTTATAATTTAAAAATTTTTTTATAGAGTTAAAAATTAAAAAAATTGATATAATTGATAAAGATAACACTCTATTTTCAAACTAGAACCGCAAAATAAAAAAAAAAATCTTATGAAATATGATAGATTTCAGTTCTAAAATTTAATAACTAAATTATTTAAAATAGGTTTTGGTTTTGAGTGAATTGAAACTGGATTTGGTTTTTCACACTCCTAAATAAATTTGTTTTTAATTGGGGACCAATATGTATGGATTTAAATTTTTAGTTAATATTCGTTAATTTAAAATTTTTGAGGGTCTATTTGATATTTTTAAACTTTGCCCTTTAAAATTTTCCAATGTTTCGTGGGATCCAGAGTAAAGATAGAAACAAATTTTAATAATTTTGAATGGACCCCTAAAATTTGTAATTAACAAATAATTGTAAAATAGTTCAATATTTAGAATAGTGGTTCTCAAACAAACCAAACCCGTTTGTATAAACCCATTTGTATAAACCCGTTTGTATAAATATTAAAGACTTTGAGATATTTTATTATTATCCTTTATTTCTACAATTTTAGAGGTCTATTCAAAATAAAAAAAAATAAAATTTAGTTAATTCTTTTAGTGGAGGACATTTTGATAAATTACGAAGGCAGCTATTTTGATAAATTAGTTTATGAAAGTGGCTATTTTAAAAAATTTCCCAAAAAAATAGTTATAAGAATTTAATTTAATTTTTAAGTATCATGTTTGGAAAATAAAATTATTAGCTTATATATATATATACATATTCAAAACTTGGTTTGTCACCTTCCAATTGAACTCAAAAATAAATTTTCTTGTATTTATATTTTTATTTTACTGATTTTCTTTCTAATATTCATTTAAGTTGTATTTTTTTAATTAAATTTTTTTCTTTAATTAATTATTAATTATTTATTGTCTCAATTTAAAAGATTCATTTGCAAATTAGGTTTGATTTTTATAATAAACAAAAGTATTTAAAATTAAATAATTCATAAAATAATAATTTTATTAAAGTTAAAAATTAAATTGAACTGAAATGGTTGAATCCAATTTTTGTTTTCGTTGATTTTTTTAGGTTTTTACATTATTTAGCAAATAGGTTCTCAAGTTTAAGAAAAAAATTAATTTGACCGGCTCGCGTCGGTTTAAATAATTTTTTTTTTTTATATAAATTTTTGTCCAACTGTAGTGTAAACTACAAATTCACAATTATATACTTAAAATAGAAATGATTCAATATGCATATTGTGAATATAGTTGAAACTATAAATTAACTAACTAGCAAGAACTTGGTTTATCAGATACATAAACACACCACACATGCCATCTATCATTCATACACATACATGTATAATAATGTAATCTTTTTTTACATTAATTTTTCTGATCATTTATGTTATGTAATTTAAATATTTGACAGTTGAAAGAGTTTATATTGAGATCTTTTTATTTTTTCACAAAATCTACCGATGCTGCCATTCTTGAAGAGCCTTGCTATATATATACTACACTCCTCTTACGATTTGATTACATACATCGACGTTCCAATTTAACACTGCTATCATTCAAGTCTCTGTACCGAGATATATCTTATGCCGGACCCATCTTGGCAAGCAATCTCCATTCCAAGACCCTTACTATTCAGAGTGATTCGGCCCATTGATACTGTCATTCAAATACATGCCGGATCCGATAGGACCCGACCCTCGACCCGATTAGAACCCATGAAAATTGAAGACAGACGTAAGACAACAGACCATTGTCAATTTTTCAATTCAGCAAAGCACCGTATACAATACAGGTGATCAGAAACCCCAACCCCAGCCATCTCCAAACTCTCTGTCTTTCAGCTCATGAAATCCTCAATAATTTCAACCCTGCCACTCTCTCACCCCTCCTCTGTAATTCACCCCGACGTATCGTTTTTCTAGTGTTTGTTTATCACTCTGTTAAACTAAGTGATAGACGGTAAACATGTCTCTCCCTCGAATAGAGTGTATATACATGACACAGGAATGTCTTCGCGAGTGGAAAAATGGAAACCCTAGCTTCAGAATCCCTGAGCCCGTCCCAATGCTTCGCTTCCTCTATGAGTTCTGCTCTATCATGGTTCGTTTCTTTGTGTTATGTGCAGTTGAAGTGATTGTGTTTTGTTTTGAGATGCGGGTTTGATTAGATTGAGTGTCATTTTTGGTTTGTTTAGGTGCGGGGCGAGTTGCCGTTTCACAAGTGCAAAACGGCGTTGGATTCAGTGGAGTTTCTGGACAAGCCATTGGAGAGAGAGATTGCTTCCACTTTTGCTGATATTGTCTCTCAAATGGCTCAAGATGTGAGTGTTCTTTCTTTTTCAATATTTAAGTTTTTTAATTTTCTTCTCGAACTATTGCTTTATACTGTGATTCTGTTTGTTTGCCGATAGTAATCAGTTGGAAGCCTTGATTTTTATTTTGGGCAGAGAGCTGAAAACGTTTGCTCAAGGCGAGCTTAATAAATAACACAGATAACTAGATTACTAAGAATCTGAATTTGTTAAAAATGTAATTGTTTCGCTTCTTATGAAAATGCTGAAAGTAAGTATGAAAAGAAGTATATTGACTTTATATCATTAATTTATTAAGTTATTTTTTTACTTTTAGGTACCATAGTATTAGTATTGGTTTACCGTCAGTTAAAGTTGTCAAATTGAGGCTTGTAAATATTTTCCTAAGAATGATTATTTGATTGCCATATTGTTACTAGGTAGATTATGGTTTTATGTTTTTGGAAGTGCATGAGTATGATTGGGTTCCTTATTGTTGTTTTGTTATACATTTGGGAAAACTTGTGTAGCTGACTTGAACGCTAGCATGCTTGAGATTTGTTTTGGTTAACAACAAATGAGCTTGAACTGAGCTTGAGAAAATATTCTAATTTTTTACTTTGCTGAAGTTGGCTTTGACGCAACAGTGAGATCATTGCAGCTTGAATTTAATTTGAATAGTGTGCTAGCCAACAACATAAGCAAACCAAGAAAAAAAAGGAGAAGATTAACATGTGTCTAAGTGTGTCGGTTTCATATTTGGACTTTCAACAGAATTTATTAAATGGGTTGCATTCGTGTTGATCAAATTTTTATTATACCTCTACCTTGACTTGACACGCCAACACAAACTGTCACTCTTGGAGGTGGTACTATTAGCCTAAAACTTTGATATTAAAACCATGGTTTGTAAAGCAAAAGGATGCAACAGGAAGAAGAAAAGTTAAATATACTAGTTCCATAAACAAGGAGACTTTAAAAAGAGAATAATCGTACGAAAAGCTGAAAGTTGTCCATATGTGTAATCATTACTTTTGGGGACTAGCTTTTTTGGGCTTTATAGCCAAGAGCAACTTACTATGTAGTAGGAAATAGAAAACTTGCACGTCAATTTTTTGTGAGAAGACAAACCTGTAAAAGATAGAGCCTACCCCTAGTTTCGGTGGGTGATGGTGTTTACTAGTGGTAGTTAGCATGGTGCGATAAGGAGATTGTTCGGTTGTTAGCTATGAATTGGTAAGGCTTGAGTTTCCTAGTTTGGGGATTGGAGTCAATGTCTAAGGGAGTGCTTGTGGAGTATTCAAACATACTTGTACAAGAATTAATTGATAAATCCATGACCTTAATTTATGTGTTTAATAATTTTTATGGTATGTAGGTTAAATATTTAGTAATCAAATGTAACCTAAATGCATAGTTTTAGATCTTGACACACTGAACTAGTTAACATTCGAATTCAAACTGGAACATAAATCAGCATATAACTTTCCTTGAGTTTGGCATATTTAAAAATGAAACTAGCTGATCGAGCTTCTTAGTGAGTTGAACATGAGAAATTTACTCTTTGTTCAATTGGAACCTGTTAAGTTGACAAATAACATCCTGTGCGAAGGCATTTCTTCTTGTCGTTTGCCCATTTTTTCATTTCGTAATCAATCAATTTTTGTTTTTGGCACTAATACAAGTTTTGTTTTGTTTTGTTTTTTACTAATGGATTTTTCTTTCTTTTTATAAATTTTTTAGCAAAAATCTTTTAAAAAAAGATTATCAAATTTCATTGAGATTGGGTTCAAGCTAATTTCAACTTGAATTGTCTGATTAAATTGTTGAATCCAAGATGTTTGTGGATGGTTACCATAAATTTAGTGAACTATGGTATTTCTGTTTTAATCAAGAAACATGGTGAGACTTGCAAGATGCTTAAGATGGTGATTTAGTGCAAATAACTGCACTGTGGGGTTTGTGCATTTTTTTTTCCATTTGGCTCTGGTATCAAAAAGATGGTAGGATTTTAGTCAAGAAAAATGTTGTAGAGAAGTTTGATCTGATGACTTTCCTTAGCTTTTATGTCTTGTGCTGGCTTATGGTGGTAGATTTTGTGGAAGATTTTGATATAATCATCTAATGTTACTTAGGGACTAGTTTACTTAAATAGGCAAAGGAAGAATGTGGCTAAGAGAGAATCAAAAGAGTTTTTGAGAGAAAGATAAGGGGGAGATTACAGGATAAAGGAGAGCAGACAAGCTGTTTATAAATTCTAGTTGACCTTTGTTCAGTTTGAGATTCAATTCTCAATTTTTCTTTTATATAGAAGTCGTATTGTTGGGTTTAATAAAACCCTAACAATGATCTAATCCTATAAATAAGCGCAACTGTACTGGTGTTTAATTGCTTATAGGGTGATGTCACAATTATCAATGCTTTAATTTATTTGTTTCATCATCTCGCCAGGATTTATTTTTCAAAAAAAAATATTGTATGGTACCAAGTTCTTGCTTAACACTTCTACATTCATTTTATGTTGCAGCTTACAATGCCTGGAGAGCAGCGTGCTCGTCTGATAAAGTTGGTTAGTGTTGAATCCTTGTTCATGTGTGATTTCTATGTTAATGTAATGAATGAATGGATGCTGCAAGCTGAATAATTATTGCTCTACCCTTTCCTCCCTTTTTGAGCCTTATGAACTGTTTTGTCGATATTTATGTGAACTATTTCGTTAGCATGACACTAGCATTAAAATATACTTAATAGTTGAATCAGTATGGTTCCACCTTTGATGTGTGGTGTGCTCAAAGAATAAACTGTGGAAAGAGAGCGGTAATTTGGGCATTTCTAGTTTGGTAATGAAATGAACTGAAAGTGGAGTATGGTTGTAAAATTTGAGTTTGTGACATGGTGTTGAATTCAGTGCTTCTATTTTGTTTTACTGATTCTTTTTGGTTTATCTTTTTATATGTCGTATCAGAGGTCTCAAAGATGGGTTTTTAAATACCAGACGCAGACAAAGCTTTAGCATTTTTTCAATACCGAAAATAGCTGATTAATATTGTCTATAAATTCTTCGTATCAAAAAGTGAACGCATGTGAATTTTGTCTTGGAGGAAGAAAACCTTTTAAATAGCTAGGAATTAGAACAGTGATAGTTCCCTTTTCAAGAAAGGAAAAAGAACCCCAAAATTGATTAGATGAATGCTTTCCATGCACTTGTATTTGGCAGTGCTAATTAGCACTACATAAATACTAAATTAAAAATATAAGTACTTATCTATATGTTTGGCTATTAACTTTATATAAGTGCTTATCAAATTTAATTAGTACTACAGGTAATTTTTAAGTTAGTACATGATTACATACTAATTAAGACAGTATTTAAAGAATTTTATGGATCACATTAAATATTTTAATAAATTTTTTTAGAAAGTGCTAAAATGCGTAAACATTTATGCATTTTAGCGCTTTTTCTTTAGCACTCCCAAGCAGACCCTAAGAGTCTTTTAAGTCATTTTTAGGGGCTGTTTGTGACAAAATGTCTTCTGATGGAGATGTTAGTTGGTATTGGTGCAGCTTACAGAACAGTTGTGATTTTTGTCCTATGGAGCTTCTTTTTTATATTTCATTCAGCAGTGATGAGGATACAGTATCTTATGAAATGTTTCAACTTTTGGAAATTATTATATTAGGGCTTTGTCAAAGGCCTGGTTTTCGAAAGGCTGAAAAAAATTATATTTTCCTTTAATTCAGTAGTTTTTATTTTTTTATGTACTCGTATCTGCTACTTGAATGTACATGTCATGGCATCCTAGTCTTCTAATCTTGTTCTCAGACCAGCTTGTTCTATTTTTTGTGTCTACTGTGTTTTGTTGTCCCTTTTTCTCTAAATAGGTTGTATTTAGTTAGTTTATATTCTTCTTTCTAGGCAAAGTGGCTGGTGGAATCTGCGTTGGTCCCACTGAGGCTTTTCCAGGAACGCTGTGAGGTGAATTTTGTTTATTTTAATAATTTAATATGTATTTTTTTGGTGGTGATTCGGTCCCTAATTTTTGTTTCTTGTTCTGACAAATGTTTCCAAGCTTTACGTTTCCACTAAATAACAAATAGAACTTACATAAATATGCATTGTATTTTGCAGGAAGAATTTTTGTGGGAAGCAGAAATGATCAAGATAAAGGCTCAGGATTTGAAGGGTAAAGAGGTAATTAGTCAAATTGTTTGGTGACTTGTTGAGTAATGCTGGCATTATTTACAATGTTTACTGACAAACTAATATAATTTTTTTATTATTTCGTGCCATTACAACATAAATACATGTAATGATTATTAAAAAATATTTTCCCTGCTTCTATGAATACAGTATGCATTTTAATTTGTTATTCCAACTGGTACATGGTGAGTTATATGCTAAATCCACTAATTCTAAGATGAATAATTGAGATTATAAACTTTTATAACAAGTCATGATGCCATGGCAAGTAAATGTGGGAGTCTTGTACATTGAATTCATACCTAAAATATTGATGCAACACTAATGTGTGCATGTATGCTGAGTAATATGTGTTGATGTGAAAGTTGTTGACTTCTTATTTGCAACCATATAAATGCACAATCATGAGTTTGAAAATCCTGCTTTATGCAATTTGATGCTCTTTTTCTATTCATTTCAGGTTAGAGTAAACACTCGTCTTTTGTATCAGCAAACAAAATTCAACCTTCTTCGAGAAGAGAGTGAGGGCTATGCCAAGCTGGTATGTTTGGAAAATTTTCCAGCTTATCGCTTTTTTGGTCATTTCTTCATACATTCTTTACATTCTTATGGAATTTTCTTTTTCCTTAACTCATTTTATTGGGACTCAGACATAATTTCTTCCTTTTTTTTTTTTCACATTAGCAATATAGAGGCCATTCGAAAAAAGCTTTCTTTCCTTATCTTCGTTGGGAGATTGGGTTAATAGTTGCATCAGATGATGCGTTCTCTAAAACCCTTTGCTCTTCTTAGGCTTCATATAATATTTTATTTGTACTTAATAAATATTTGTCTTAGGAAAGGGAAGAAAGCCAAAAATCTTTTTCTCCATGGTGTGGTGGTATCAAATTTTGTGGCTTCTCCATGGTGTGGTAGTATCAAATATTGTGGCCTAGGCGTTGTGAAGAAGTTAAGATCTTATGGGTCATTCTGATTTCATTTGTATCCTTACATTCAGTAAATAGTCTTTGGGAAAGGAAATAAAATCAAAACCTTATGAAGATGCGTTGTTAAGCTCTTTTATAGGTATTTCAGTTGAAAGGAAATAATTGTTTCTTTAGTTAGGATAGAGAAGAAAGCATAGGTAGCTTATAAGAGAGAGTTCGTCTATTTGTGCTTCTTTGTGCTTCAGCTTCAAAGAATTTTCAAGGTTCGTTTCTATGTCTAATTTGGTATGGGGTTTTTGGATAATTGTATAGTTATCTTTTCGAACAAGGGGAGTAATGGTTACACTTAGATTTTCATAGTTAGTTTTTCTGGATGTGTTTTTGATAGAATTGGCTACCTTCCCCCATTATTTGTTTTCTTTGTTTCTTACTAAAATATGTATATACACATGTATCTACACATATGTAATGTATGCATGCATGTATATATATTTGGCATTCCGCATAGATAAACTTTATTTGCGAAGCAATTGAGAAACCAACTTGAGTGATTCATGGGTGCTATGTTAGATTTCTTTGGGCTTGTACAAGAGATTTGAGGTTCTACTTCTGAACGCCTTAGAGTTCAGGAGAGGATTGGATTTCATTATGTAATATTTTTAGTAGCTTCGGTTTGATGTTCTAAATTACAACATTTGTTTGGTTTTCCTATCCATATCTTTGTCTTCTTTGATAGTAGTGAAAAGGTCAACACTTGTTGTAGAAGTAAAAGAACAAAAAATACTGAGAGAAGAAGAAATTCTTCATTGATTTTTGATTTGTACAACAATAGATTAATATAGACAACCCTAGTTGCAAAAATAGGAAAGTTGTAAAAATAGGATTGTAAAAAAATAGATTCCCTTATCAAGGGATTATTCTAAAAATACAACGAATTTTTCTAATCCTAAGAATTTACAACTGTTAATAGACTTTCTAAAACTAATTTTCTTATTTCTTGACATTTTCCCTCAAGTTGGTAAATAGATGTTTTCCATTCCCAACTTGGATATAATCACTTGAAACGCAGAGCCACTCAATCATTTGGTGAACACATCTGCTAGCTGACAATCAATAGAGACATGTGGTGTGCAAATCAAGCCACTTTCCAATTTCTCCTTAATGAAGTATCTGTTGATCTCAATATACTTTGTTCGATCATTTTGTATCGGGTTATGCGCACTATTTGTTGATTTGTTGTTGCAGTAAAGTCTCATTAGTCCATCCCACTTAATCTTTAGATCTTTTAATATAATTCACAAACTCATTGAGTTATTGTTCGAAATTTTGCTTGTGCACTAAATCTTGCTACCACGTTTTGTTTCTTACTTTTCCAAGTTACAAGATTTCCTCCAAGAAAGGTACAATAGCCCGAGGTTGATCTTTTGTTAGTTATTGATCTAGCATAATTAGCATATGTTTGAGTTTCAAGTATTATTCCATCACCCCTTTTAAACTAAATTCTCTTCCCAGAGCTTCCTTTTAGGTATTATAGCACTTTATCGACCGCTTGCAAATGAATATCTTTTAGATTGTGTATGAATTGACTGATCACACTGACAACGTAGGCTATATCTGGCCTAGTGTGAGAGAGATAAACAAGTTTTCCTGCAAGGTGTTGATACATCTCTCTATTCATTGCAATATCTTTTTCAGTCTCTCCAAATTTATGATTAGGCTCTATTGGTGTACTTACTGTTTGCATGCCAATTTTCCTGTCTCTTTAAGTAAGCCTATGATGTACTTCTGTTGAGAGATTAAGTTCCTTTGTTTGGAATGTGCAATCTCAATTCCGAGAAAGTACTTCAACTTCCTTAGTTCTTTGATCTCAAATTCACTTGCTAATTGTAGTCTAAGAGTCTTGTCTTTTCTTCTCATCATTTCCTGTCACAGTGATGTCGTTAACATATACTATGAGTACAGTAACTCCCCCTGAACTTGAGTGTTTGACAAATAAGGTATGATCTCTCTGACTTTGTTAATATCTCATAGACACCATCACACTTTCGAACCTTCCAAATCATGTCCTTGAAGACCCCATACAAAGCTTTCTTCAATCTACAAACCTGATTCTTTCTTAGACTCCTGCCATAGTCAGGTAGGATTTTCATTTAGATTTCTTCTTCAATATCTTCGTGTAAAAATGCATTTTTTACATCAAACTGTTGCAAATCCCAATCATAATTGGCTGCCAAAGACAACAAGACTAAATCTATTCATTTTAGCAGCTGGAGCAAATGTTTCTTGATAATCCATATTGTATGTTTGAGTATACCCTTTGGCCACTAATCTCGCTTTATACCTCTCCAAAGTATCATTTGCTTTATATTTCACTGTGTAGACCCATTTGCACCTTACTGTTTTCTTTCTTGCAGGTAATTCTACTATATCTCAAGTTTTATTTTTTTTCCAATACTTCCATCTCTACGTTCATAACTTGTTTCCATTTTTCATTAGATAAAGCTTCAGACAAGGTGGTAGGAATGAGAATACTGTTTAAGTTTATCAGGAAGCTCTTATGAGATGGTGATGATCTTCTAAATGTGACAACATGAGAGAGTGGGTAACAGGAATGTTTGGTGCATTCTCTAGTTTTCTTCCTAAGGGCAATGAATAAATCTTGATTTGGGTCACTACTCAAGTGAGGTTTAGGCTCATAGAGTTTAGGTTCATATAATGTAGGAGAATCAAAAGAATGATTGTGATTAGAAACTATTACCTCGATGCAAAAATAAAAATGTAAAAAAACAGATTCCCCTAATCAATGGATTATTCTAAAAGTACAACGAATCTTTCTAATCCTAGAAATTTACCGTTGCTAATAGATTTTTTAAAACTAACTTCCTTATTTCTCGACACTTGCGGTTCTTGATGTTGTTGAGGAGACATGGATGACCTTTGAGCTAGATGACAGAAGTCTAGTCCAGTTAGAATCATAGGCTAAAACATGTTTTTAGTTTTAGCAAATTCTATCAACTTTACTTGTGCTAATTACTTCTCTGTTAATCTGTAGATCACACTTCTTTGTCGAGTTTATGAAGATGCAACTGAAAGTGCATCAGCAGCAACAATAGGCATTATTAAGGTTTTGACTTGAACTTCATTACATTTTATCTAGTCTTTCCAAAGTTCTCTTTTTCTGATTAATATATGTATCTTTTGCAGTCATTGATTGGACATTTTGATTTGGACCCGAACCGTGTTTTTGACATTGTAAGTTATCTAGCTGTTTTGTTTTTTTCCTTTGCCTAGACTGATAAACTATTTGATCTTTCTATTTGTGGTACATGGAAAAGAATGTTATGACCCAAGTTTGACATATTCTTTGAACCATCAGGTTTTGGAGTGTTTTGGAATTCAGCCCAATAACAACGTATTTCTGGAACTCATTCCCATCTTCCCGAAGGTTTGTCTACCAGTTTAGGTTAACTAGTATTGTTAGGTTTTTCTCTCTGAATTTAAAGAAGTCCTTGCTTTGGTCGTAATTTTATAATATTTTGCAGTCTCATGCATCCCAAATTCTTGGATTTAAGTTTCAATATTATCAGAGTATGGAAGTAAACAGCTCCGTACCCTTTGGGCTATATAAGCTTACAGCTTTGCTGGTGAAAGAAGAATTCATTGATCTTGATGGCATGTAAGTGGTTTCTGCAGATTTGTGGTTCTGTAATTTAGTTATCTTATCATTCTATTTTATTTTGGACAATTTATAACTACCATCTAACTTGCATTTTGGTTACCATTTTCTTGTCTAATTTTTATGTTGCTGCACTTTGCTGGCTGTCGTTTGTTTTGAGGGCTACATATTGATAGGAATTTTATCTGCTTATGGTTTTCTAGATGGTATGTTGAGAACTGATGTTAATAATATAATATAATTTTCTGTTACTTGTGTGTGAAACTTAGAACAGTAGAATTATGAGGTGTGAACTTTATGATTATGAGACAGTTTATGCAATCTAATGCAATTGCGACGTAAACTTGATATACTTCTTGCCAAATATCTGTTTCAACGCTGTATTTTGTTAGTTGCGCGAATTGGTGGTAATTTTATTGCACCCAAACTTGGCTGCTTAATTTCCTTCCCACTTTGTGTGAACCTCTCTCTCTGCCCCACTCACCTTACGTGCATCTATGAACATATTGTCATTGTGCTTTTTCTACCATCTCACTAGGAGTGACAACCATATGAAGCTACCCAATGGAATCTCTATACCAGAATCTTTACAAGATTGTAAATTTATAACCGGTTCGTCATAACTCCTGATGATAAGAAATTGAGGTATTTGAGCAATGTGATTTGAATTCCTTAACCCAAAATACATAATAATAATAATAATCAAAGTAAGTTTATTTATATTTTTCCTCCAGAAAATGCTCTTTGTGAATTGATAGGACCAGAGTAAAAGCTTCTTTTTTTAAATAGACGAAGTGGATATTTTAGAGGTGGCAGTTTCAGTGTTGTTGGTTGCCAATGGCAAAGGATGATACTCGTCCTGGTTCTTCAAAAGCCAACAATCTTACCCCCAAAAGTAAAGTAAGAAATAGGAGCAAAGAACTCCAGAAGTGCTCAGTGTCATACTACTGTACAATGGTTATGGGACCTAATTGAATTTTTTATTTTTGGTTTAATGGTTAATACCCTGTATATTTAGTTCACCAGTCCAAGATTTCTGGTGGAAGCTGGGTTTTAGTTTATGTTTCTGTCTCCATATCTAAATGTTTTTGTTATATTTATGCAGAAACTGCTTATGTGTTGCAATAAGTTGATTCCTCTGTTAGATTTTGATAAATAATTATGTTTGCCTTGCAGTTATGCACATTTACTTCCCAAGGATGATGAGGCATTCGAGCATTATAATGCTTTTTCGGCCAAGAGGCTTGATGAGGTATATATATTGTGATCGTATAATCGGCCTTTTAAGTTTTGGTCTCTTGATTAAACTTAAAAGCACTCTATGTTGATGTTGGTAACGTAGGGAGCATTTGCATAGGGCTTATTGCATATATGTAAAATGCTGATGCTTTGTTTTCCAATTTTAGGAGTTTTCATTTAAACGTTATTTTATTTTGGGCGCATTGATGAATATGGATAGCTTTATAGGTGGAAGCTTTAGAAACTTCTTTTATTGAGTTAGTTGAATTGTTTTTTGTTTTATCCAGATTATGCTTTGTCCAGTTCCTTTCTTATTGTTATCATCTTTTAATTGCTGTATAAACTTTTTGCAGGCTAACAAAATTGGAAAAATAAATCTTGCTGCTACTGGGAAGGATCTGATGGAGGACGAAAAACAGGGAGATGTGACCGTTGATCTATATGCAGCTTTAGACATGGAAACTGATGCAGTCGCTGAAAGGTCTCCAGAACTTGAAAATAGTCAAACTTTGGGATTTCTTACTGGCTTTCTGTCGGTAGATGACTGGTAGGGTTGGTTTTGCCAGTAATTTTGATTTCTAGAACTGTTAAAAGAAGTTTACTTATCTGTTAGAATTTCTACGTTTTTTGTTTCCTGCTATTTCCTTCATTGCATGATAATCAACCTTTGGTTTTAAAGTTAACTTTTGATTGCATTGGTACTTCAAGTGTTGTATTGAGCATCCTATTATTATAATAAGATGGAAAGTATTTAAGCTTGAGAGAGACTGCCCATTCCGTTTTCTTTACTTTTGATTCCTGAATCAGTCAATTTTTCTTTACATTCTTGAAGTCATGTTTGCAATTAATTGGGGTTTGCACAACCCCAGATGGGTTAGGTAGTCTAAGAAAGCTAAAGGTTAAATGTAAAATTTACTTGATTATCTAATTATCATTTGAACCTAAAATGGTAACTTATGTTTTGTTTATCATGGACATGGTACAGCTATTTTGAGACATTAGCATGTTGAATTTATTTCACTTTGTATTGTTTCTTCTTATGCTGTATTGTAATTACATTTGTTAC
>JAXCLQ010000009.1:1319914-1331257 GCA_035584115.1 Cedrela odorata
ATTCACGAATTTGAACAGCATAATTTTCTAATTTTATTTTATCCTTTGCTTAAATCTGAGATGATATTAACTCTCCCTTTTGCTAAGAAGTTGTTGGAATTATTTTTCTCAAGCCAAAGATCTTGTTTTCACAATTGATTAATTTTAAACATTTGAAAGTGATAGTGCCTTTGTGTTGCTTATTTACTACTGATGTTTGCGAAATATCCTTAGGATTTGGAACCAAGAACTTTCCCATGTTGTAAATAATTGAATTTGTGAGAAGCTTTTTTTTCTTTTTCTTTTCTTGTGTCCTGTGATCTAAACTTAATGTCAATTGGATATCTCTGCACATATCCTGCTGCCGGTGGCCTGATCATGAAACCATAAAATCTACATTGCTGGAGATTTTGTCATTGTAATATATGCATGAACCATCTTAGTGTTTCCACATTAGGTGATGAGTTGAATATAACTGTCATCATCTTGTGTGGATTTTCCTTTTCCTTTGTACTATTGGCAGGCTGGGTTGCTGGATGATTCTTTTTGGTTGGTGCTTATAAAATTTTGGGGTTGAAATAAAAAGCATGCTATTGGTTACATCAAACTAAGTTTGAAGACTTTTTAACTTCCTTGCAGGCTTTGATCAAATCCACAAATAGGTTAAAAGACTCGTTGGTTCCAAAGGATGAACCGAAGTTGGCAATTCCCCTTCTGTTGCTTTTAGCTCAGCATCGTTCTGTGTAAGCTATTTGAACTTCATTCTTTATGGCTACTCAAATTAATGCCAATCTTTCCTTACAAGAGCTTCAATTTTTATGGCAAAGGATTCGTGAATTTTTTTCTGACGTGTCAGAATCTTGGCTATCAATTGGTTAATGCACCAAGACCACTCTCATTTTTACATTGGTTTCCTGGGTTTTTTGACTTTTGGTTTCATTGTTTTCTTTTATCAGCTCATATGTTCTTTGTGGACACACTCTTACGCATGTACACATATATTCTTCGTATATGTATGTCTATATGTACTTGTAATGACTTCGGGCATATGCCTTGGAGATGATGGTGACATGGGATTGAACTATTATATTGTGAACAGGCTTGTAAAGAAAGAATGTGAATGAAGTTTGGTAATGATTAAAGTCTTGATTCTTTGTCTTTTACCCTATAATGCAATTTATTAGACAACTCCAATCTGAAATCTGAAATCTGAAGCTATCAAATGGAGGTTTCAGCCATATGATTAGTAGACGTTAGCAAATATTATATGTAGTGAATATGTGATAGGTAAACAACATATGGGCCTTGCATATTGTCTTGGGTAACTAAACATATAAACAGAAAACAACTTGGCTCTCATATCATATTAGACAACCACAGCCAAAAGCTTATGCTGTTGAGCAGGCAATGCAAACATGGTATTTGTTATTTTAATCTTTTTGTCTCAGTTTTTATATCCATGGCTCTTGGCAGTTCATTTTCGTGAAGTGATATGAAGAGGAGAAGAACAATTATAGCTATTAGTATTGCCTGTTATGCATCTTCCTGCAACTGGGTCTGAGATAGCTGGTCATTCTCATGCTTGCACGTTTTTTTATATACATCATTATTCCTTTTGCAATTTTTCCTGGACCCTTGATGTTCTTAAGCTTTCCTTGGCTGGGGATGATAACTAGGTTTTTGGTTTTTTATTGCTGCCATGTGTTAATTTCCATGAGAAGGGTGTTTCACGTTGAGCTGGTGGGTGGTTGGAATCACCACCCATTCTGATTATATTATTTCCTGCAGAGTTGTTATAAATGCAGATGCTCCTTACATAAAAATGGTTAGCGAACAGTTTGATAGATGCCATGGAACTCTTCTTCAGTATGTGGAATTCCTTTGCAGTGCGGTGACTCCTGCTACTGCATATGCTCAGCTAATTCCGTCGCTTAATGATCTTGTCCACCTCTACCACCTTGATCCTGAGGTATGCTTTGATGTCTCTGTGCTTCTTCTCTATTTTGTCAAGATGGTAGGACTATGACTGCTGATATGATTTGGCTCTAATTCTGCTTGCTGTTACATTGGAAATTATTGTGCAACATTGCTTATATAGTTTTCAGGAATTTGTATATTGTATTGTAACATCCTTTCATTGTCTATATCCCCCTGTTGTAGGTTGCCTTTTTGATATATCGCCCTGTAATGAGGCTCTTTAAGTGCCAGGGGAGTTCTTGTGTTTTCTGGCCTCTAGATGACACTGAAGCTGCAAATAACACAACTGCTAACTCAGAGTCTGAAACTACGGAAGATGCTGGCAAAATGATTCTGGATCTTGGGTCCCAAAAGCCTATAATGTAATGATGTTCAACTATTTTTATTTTTTTATTTTTTTCTCTTTAAGTTGATTGCCTTGTGATCATTAGTTGGAATGCAAATCTTCAGCTTTTTTTGTCATGGCTGTATTGATAAAGGGAAAAAAGAGTAAAGAACTAATGATCATTATGCTCATTTTCAAATGCTTTTTCCTGATGTTTATATCTAATCTATTCCTGCTGAGTGACTTCCTTCTTGTTACCATTCGTTGGTAATTTACTTTTGTGAATTATATGCAGGTGGTCACATCTTCTTGACACTGTTAAAACTATGTTGCCTTCAAAAGCCTGGAATAGCCTTTCTCCTGATCTGTATACAACTTTCTGGGGCCTCACACTCTATGATCTTTATGTTCCTAGAAACCGTTATGAATCTGAAATTGCTAAACAGCATGCTGCACTTAAAGCTCTCGAAGAGCTTTCTGACAATTCAAGTTCAGCAATAACTAAACGGAAAAAAGACAAGGAAAGAATTCAGGAGTCTCTAGATCGTCTTACTAATGAACTTCATAGGCATGAAGAAAATGTGGCTTCTGTTCGAAGGCGACTTTCTCGTGAAAAGGATAAATGGTTGAGTTCCTGCCCTGATACACTGAAGATCAATATGGAGTTCCTTCAGCGTTGTATTTTTCCCCGCTGTACATTCAGTATGCCAGATGCTGTCTACTGTGCCATGTTTGTTCATACTCTTCATTCCCTTGGCACACCATTTTTTAACACAGTTAACCACATTGATGTTCTGATTTGTAAAACCTTACAACCTATGATATGCTGCTGCACTGAGTATGAAGTGGGTAGACTTGGGAAGTTTTTGTTTGAAACATTAAAGATTGCTTACTACTGGAAGGTAATTGACCGTTTGAAGTTTTCATCTTTATAATTTTCCTCTTTATTGGTTGATTTTTAAGTCGATGAGCTCGAAGATGATACTGGATTAAGTACTTTCCAATGGTTTTTTTATATTTCTGTATCAGTTGTTATTTTGACCAATGTTTTGTCTGCAGAGTGATGAATCTATATACGAACGTGAATGTGGAAACATGCCAGGGTTTGCTGTTTATTATAGATATCCAAACAGCCAGCGGGTCACATATGGTCAGTTCAATAAGGTGAGTTTTGGGCATTTATTTGCTTTAACAGTTTACTTCTTGCTTATTGTCTTGCATATGAATATAAATTGCTTGTGAGGTACATCATGCCGTCTGAATTATTTTGAATATTTTTCTAAGGCTTCTTTCTTTCTGCATTTGTCTGCTTATTCATCTGTCTAAGTGTATTGCACGTGATACACTACCTGAATGAGACTCGGCTAAAAGATAAGCTGAGTATTACTTGTATTTGGACTGGGAACTCAATCGATTTTTTTTTCTCCAATTTATGCATTGAGCTTATATAATCTCTACAATAATATTGTTTGGGCAGACGCAGATAAAAGATATCTTTCTTCAAGAAGCAAAATAATTTTTTGAAAAAGTGTGATACAGTGGTGATAAGATAAGTTTTGGCATACATAGAGGGAGCTCAAAATTCTTCTGGAGTTGTTTTCTTTTATTCTTTACTTGGTCCTATGCTCCATCCTGAACATAAAGGCATCTTCATGACTTTTGCTTGCCAAAATTCCTTTACAACTAGCCTACACTTTGGATCAAATGATGAATGAACGGTTAATATTTGCAACTTCCACTCTGCTTCTTGTTATTCTTGTACACAGCCTGAGTGTACATTGAAAATCCAAAAAACAACTTCAGATGGCTGCTTAATATGTTGAAAAGATTTCTAAGAATTAATATATGTCCATACCCTTGTGCCATCTAAAAAGAACTTTAGCTTCCTACTTTTAGACTGTTTCTAACTTATCAAATTCTTTACCCATGATTCCAACTCTATTCAATCCCATCTCTGACTCTGGTTCCCAGTCCAGTGTTGTTCTTTTTGACTTCAACAACCGTGTATATCTTCTCACAGTAGTATGTAGAGAATCATCCACTTTGCATCCATATTCTTAGTTGTACTAATTGATTATGAAATATGATTTTGAAAATGATTTGTACAGCATAGATGCAACTTGCTTGCCATCTCCATTGTAGAAAGCAATGTATTTATAAAACAAATTCAAGACTTTTACCAAGTGAATTCCCATTGTGTTTGCTTGTTTCTGTGTTTTGTGTATCTGTGTATCTCCCTTTGTGTGCATAGAGTAAATGGAGAGCAAGGCGCATTTGGTTTTGAAGGGCTGTTATTGTTGCATTAAGAAAAGTTGCTAATGTAATTGGGACTTAAACTAGTTTTGTAATTAATGAATGGATGTTGCGGCCACATTGCACCGTTTTGGCTCCTTGTAAAGTTCATAATTTTCAGCTGTCTTAATGTTGTTATTCATATGCTTTTTTGTTGATAGGTACACTGGAAATGGAGTCAAAGAATCACACGTTTATTGATTCAGTGCTTGGAATCTGCTGAGTACATGGAAATTCGGAATGCTCTTATACTGTTGACCAAAATTTCTGGTGTTTTCCCAGTTACTCGAAAGAGTGGGATCAATCTTGAAAAGCGGGTAAGAGAAAGAAGGCATAGAGAATAGTCAAACCATTTTCCTCTTGATTTTTCATATTTGAGTTTAATTAGCATAAGTTACACCTCTCTTATTCCCCTTGGCATACAGGTAGCTAAAATCAAAAGTGATGAAAGAGAGGATCTAAAGGTGTTGGCAACTGGTGTTGCTGCTGCTTTGGCTGCTAGAAAAGTAAAGCCGCTAGTTTAATTGTCTGATTAATTGCTCGTAGTTGTACTTCTGTTAACTTTTCCTTGTTGTCTGCAGTCTTTATGGCTCACGGATGAAGAATTTGGCATGGGATATCTCGAACTAAAACCTGCTCCATCACATGCTTCAAAGTCTTTATCTAGTAATATAACTGTGCAAAATGGTTCTGCTCTTAATGTTTCTCAAAGTGAACCTGGCACTGGAAAAGCAGCCACAGTAGCACAACATTCTGATTCTGGAAATCCAGCCAAAGAGCATATTTCAAGAACAAAACCTGCTGATGGGAGGTTGGAAAGAACAGAAAGCTTCTCACATGTAAAAGGTGATCAAGGACTTGTAAAGTTGAAAGGTGGTTCATTAGCTAATAGGTCTGATGTTCATTCATCCATGCCGTCAGTTGGTGCTGGAATGTCTAGATCAGTGGAAAATCAAAAACAGGTGGATGAAGATGAAAACATAGCCAAAGTTGCTATGAAGAACTCAGCAGATTCTGAGGTATTATCTAGATCTCATTGTTGCATGTGCTTGGCTGTATTTTAGTAGGTTTTGTGTAGTTTAGTGGCATCAACTACTCAAACAACATTGAACTTCTAGCCTACTGGTTATATGAGGATTATTTACTTGCCTTTTGACTGTAATTATATTGCAGTTAAGACAAAACATAAATCAGTACAAAGAGAAGGAAAAAAAAAAAAAAAAGATTTAAGACTATATTTTTTATATAATGAAGTGTTACGAGGATTTATTCTACAGTGAAAATAATTTTATGCAATGTTTTTTCGAACATTGAACACCTCACAGGGTTTAGTCGATATCAAATCCTTATCTATTTGATGTCTGTGTTAATATTTCTGGTGCCATTGGTTCTTGCATCAGTGATGATTTGTGCCAGTGGTAAGGGTGACATTTCAAGGAAATGATGAAATTGGATGTTTCAAGTGCCTTTGTATTGAGTATAGAACTTAACTCTTTGGCAATTTAATTGATGGCTACAGATGTAGTTCTGATATTTTTTTATCTGCTAGTAAAGGCCTGCTGCTAAATCTGCTTGTTACACTTTTTGATGATGATGTGGTTCAACATCCTTGAAAATTGATAACTATGTTGTTTTTTTTAAGTAATCACTGTTTTTTGACTATTTGTTTCATTTTAGTTAGATGTTCACATTTTCCATTTTACAGTCAAAAAGTACAGCGAAACGATCAGTGCCAGCTGCATCACTTATTAAGACCCCGAAACAGGATCTTACCAAGGACAATAATAAGTCTGGAAAAGCTGTTGGCAGGACTTTGGGCTCCTCCACTAGTGACAGAGATCTCCCTTCTCATGCATCAGATGGGAAGCAAGGTGGGGCCACCAATGTTTCTTCTGTAACTGTAGTCAATACTAACACAGTTTCAGCTAAAGGCTCAACTTCTACAAGAGCAGTAGATATGCATGGTAATGAATCAAAGACAGACAGTGGAGTTGCCAAGTCTTCTGAAATTAGGTTTCCTGCTGGTAAAAGTGATGGCAATGAGGTTTCTGATGCACCAAGGCTCTCTTCTTCTCGAACTGTTCTTTCTCCAAGACATGATATCTCTGCTGCTGCTTTGAAGTCTAATGATAAGCTTCAAAAAAGAACCAGTCCTGCTGAAGATCCTGACAGACCAAATAAACGTTATAAAGGGGACATTGAATCAAGAGATTCTGATGGTGAAGTTAGATTTTCTGATAGAGAGAGGTCTGTGGATCCGCGCTTCGCAGATATTGACAAAATAGGAAGCGATGATCAGAGTACGTATAGGGCTGCGGATAGACCTTTGGAGAGGTCAAAAGATAAGGGCAATGAAAGACATGAAAGGGACCACAGGGAAAGATTAGACCGTCTTGATAAGTCGCGTGGAGATGATATCATAACCGAAAAACCAAGGGATAGGTCCATGGAAAGGTATGGTAGAGAGCGTTCGGTTGAGAGAGGACAAGAGAGAGGTACAGATAGATCTTTTGATAGACCTGCTGAAAAAGCTAAAGATGAAAGAAACAAGGATGACAGAAGTAAATTACGATACAATGATTCATCTTCTGAAAAATCTCATCTTGATGAACGGTTTCATGGGCAAAGCTTGCCTCCACCACCTCCCCTACCTCCTCACATGATTCCCCAATCCATTAATTCTGGTAGGAGAGATGAAGATGCTGATAGGAGGTCAGGAAGTACCAGGCATTTGCAAAGGCTTTCTCCAAGACACGATGAAAAAGAACGGAGACGATCTGAAGAAAATTCCTTAGTTTCACTGGACGATGCAAAACGTAGAAGGGAAGATGATTTTCGAGAGAAAAAGAGAGAAGAAGCACGAGAGGGTTTGTCACTGAAGGTAAGTATTAGAGCTTAATATTGATTTCATTTTTGCTGAACATAGTTTCTGGGATGCAGAATCAGTATTTTGACGGACACATTCCCCCATGTATCCATGTTTGATGCTTCCAATGCAACTCTACATGGACTGTGGTGGTGTTGTAGCTTATGATTTGGAAACTAAATGCATCCTGTATGAACATATCAACTCAAAATCTTTTTGTATATCTAGGTCATTGAAGTGATTATAATACTAATTGGCTATTGACTTAGTGAACTTCGTTGTGGACCCTATTTTGGAAAATTACTTATTCAATGATTGTGATAGCCTGAGGCTATTCTTTAAATTGACTTAAATTTGAAAGTTTTAATGTACTGCATGTTTTCTTTTGTTTTGTTCATGTTTTGAGCAACTTTCTTGTAACACAAAGTATTTTATCTAAACCCTCTTGACATCTGCGTTGGAAGGCTACTGTAGTTGACAATATATTTTACATATTTTCTCACTTAGTTTAGGGTGAGGCTATTTGCACCCAAAAGGATACTCTCAGCCATCCTTTTATTCAACACCCATCCTTACAAATTTAGTTAAAACTTTTATTCTCTACACCTCTTAAAATTAAAAATAACCATAATATGTTTTTTAACACCGACCATCCATCATCTTTCTCATGCATCTTCATCTTCATTGTATTGTTTTCCTCATCAATCTTTTTGCAAACCCTAATCTAGATTCGTGCCAACTTACACTTCTCCAAAATATTGAATTGTTTCAGGTGCTTTTTATTGTTACCTTAAATTTGAAGTTTCCCTTCTCAAAAGCTGAGTACTGAGTGTTTCATCACTATTATAAGAAATTTGTGGTGCAATCTTTGGACTTTCCATGATCCCCAAAAACTCATGACATATCAACTAAACTCCTGTTCTACGTAACCAAGTCTCTGGTAAGGAGAACAAGTGAGAGAACTACTTCCATTAATAATAATAAATGGGTGTGACATTTTGGATTCATTTTAGTCTAACAAGATTCATTTTAGGATAATAGTAGTGTAACTGATTAATTTATGAAGGACAGGAAGATTAGGGTTTTATGATAAATGGGTGTATAAAGGTTTTTTTTTTTTATTTTATATATTCCTTTTAAAGTTATTATGTCCTTATTAGTGATTATGTTCAAGGATATTTTAGTAGCAAACTCTTTTGTGAAATAATGGGTCTGAAGAATATTCACCACTCATTAGTTTGTTTTAAGTTCTTGTAAATATCATAAAATGCTCTGAGAAAGTTCAATTATATCATAAATTTCCAGCTTGAGGTTATTTAGTTGTGCTAGGGTCTTAATTAATGTCGATTAGTTATCAGGTAAACTTGGTTCCTAGAATATATTGAAAGAGGAATCCAACCCTCGTAATTATTGAAATCAACCAGTCTCCAGCCTTTTGATGTAATTGCTTGTTGAAATGTTGGCCAGTTTGCTTCATTGTCTTGTATTTAAATGGAATATTTCTTTCTAAAATATGTTAAATGCCTGGCTATAATAGTTATAAAGTGCAGGCACGATTAATTGCCAAGTAAAATTGCTTCCTACTATATCACAAGGATTGAGTATGTATGATGTCGAAGCATCTGTCACAATGAACTACTAAACTCTGAACCCTGGATTGCTAATTGAAAGGGTTGTCAGAGGGTAACTTGCCTTTCTTTCAATGGCTTTGTTATATTTCTTTCTAAAAATTAGTTCTTCAGTATGCTGTTCTATAAAAATCATAATTACCAATTGTTGCATTATACTCATACTACTTCAAGATAAAGGTTTTTCCTTAAAATTCTTTTATTGCTGCTTTATGTAGATGGATGAAAGGGAGAGAGAGAGGGAGAGAAACAGAGAGAAAGCTAACCTTTTGAAGGAAGAAATGGATGCTAATGCCGCCTCTAAGAGAAGGAAACTTAAAAGAGAGCATCTACCGTCAGGGGAAGCTGGTGAGTATTCTCCTGTGGCCCCTTCATTTCCTCCCCTTTCTGTTGGTATGTCACAGTCGTATGATGGAAGAGATAGGGGAGATCGAAAAGGAGTGATGATGCAGCGCACAGGTTACATGGAGGAACAAAATATGAGGATTCATGGCAAAGAAGTAGCTGGCAAGATGGCCCGTCGTGATTCAGACCTGTATCCTTGAAATCTGCTCTCTTGGATGCATTCGGCATGTCATCTGAAAATATAATTTCACACATGCATGTATTCATTTCAGGATCTTCCACTTTAGAAATTGCTAGAATCATTTCATCCTCTGCAGATTTGCTTGTGCACTTTTGTAGATCACGTAGCTTTTCTTCAATTCAAGCCTTTTCAGTTTACCGTTTCCTCCAAATCATATCAAGCTGCATTTAGGGAGGCTTGGTGCCTTGTTGTAAAACAAAGTGATTGAGCTACTGAAAATTTTGAGTTTGGAAAACATTGTGGTGGCTCTTCATACCCTGCTTTCATTCACTGTGATTGATTGGTGACATGGTCAGCCTTGGTGCAGGAAAGCCATCTCAAATCCTATTTAGATAGTGTGGATGATGTTTTGTTGTTCATTGAGTGTAATAAATAATATTTATTCCAAAAAAAGAAAAAAGAAAAAAACACAAACCCCTCTCCAACCTCAACATGAGTGATTTGAATTCTCAACTCTGGTACCACTTCGAGAGGTATTACCAGTTGAATCAACTAATACCCACAAAATGTATGCTTTTAATGATATGCTCATATTGCATTTTGCTCATTTAGCATTCGAACTGCATTTTGGCCTAACATCTTGTTTTTCAAGCGATGGTATACTAGAATTTATAAGTCCTTAACCAAGTTCTAGAATGTACGAGCGGGAGTGGGAGGATGAGAAGCGGGAAAGAGCTGAGCAGAAGAGAAGACATCGGAAGTAGTGTTAAGAGAGAGATTGGTTAATTGCACCTGAGGCAGTTTATTTATACCTGTTGCTGTTAGCTTGATGTACATTTCTTTTTCGTCTCTTGCTAGATTAGCTAAATATACATTCATAGAAACGAGTATTCTCCAAATAGGGCTTGCTTGTTCTTAGTCCCCCATTTCCAGGTGACTTGCTGCCCATCTGCTGTAGCCCTGGATTTTTGATTGCTCTAGTTTGATTGCAAAGTCTAAAAGGCAAATGATACTGATCCTACCTTACCCTGTATGAATATTGTAAATTCAACCAGCCTTTAACAATATATTTCTTTTGCAATCGAGAGAAGAAAATGCGAGACAAGCAATTTCCTTTTCCTATTGCATCTTATATTAAATTGAATTTTCCCACAGAATGGGCTTAGAGCAGGAAATATTTATTAGCATCTGATTTCCTGAGGAATTGCTTTCAGCCAAAATCAAATCCATAGGGCTTATACAATCTGGCAAACTGTCTCTGATAGAAGATGAATCTGGTTTTATACGGAGATGGAAATTCTCCCTTCTTGTTTTATCAAATTCTAAAATCTTATTCAAATTGTTTTATATTTGTTCTTGAAAGAGAAAAAAGAGCCCAAGTTATTGACCATTACTCATCCTTGAAGTAAGATTTTGTTGGAAATTATGGTTGCTTCTGTTCACTTGCGAGAATTCTCTGACTTTGTTCTGATTGGTGCTTTGTGTTCGAAGTAGAACTTTTCTCTTTGTATTACACTGTTTCCTTCTTTTTAATATTATATTAGTAACATATAAATGACTCAAAACAATACAATCATCTCTAAGGTAAGATTTTGAGTTAATTTAATGCACTATTTTGTTCTGGTATTGGTTATTTATTTATATTTTCAAAACCATTGATTTTATTAAAGTATATACAAGCCTGCAAGTGAAGATGAACAAAAACCAAAACAGAAGCAACACCTTTGGAATGTCATTTCACATGAAGATG
>JAXCLQ010000009.1:1352713-1395045 GCA_035584115.1 Cedrela odorata
AAAATAAAAATAAAAATAAAAATAAAAATAAAAATAAAAATAAAGTGAAACGTGGCATCAAATAATTGGTTGAACTTCGTGGCTTAGCCGATTATCGTTACCTTTTCTCTTTTTAACCAAATTAAGTCACTTACGAATACAAAACTAAAAATTCGTCTCGTTCTCGTCGTCTCTTGAATATAGAAATGGGGTTGAGATCTTCTGGCAAGAAACTGTCGTTTGATATTCTCAGCGAAACAAAAGCTTTAGAAGATGACGATTACAATCCCTTCCGCCGCTCTAATTCTCTTCCGACACGAAACCGAGAATCTGAAATTCCGTTGTCTCCCGAGAATCCAAAAAATCGGAAGAGAAAGAAGCACAAGAAGAAGAAACCACCATCGCCGGAATGCGCGATGATCCCTGAAGATCCGGCATCAGACTCTACTTCGAGAGACGCCGGTGCTGCTGGAGTAGTTTTTGAAACCGAACGTGATTTGGCGAATTGCCAGAGCTACGTGAGTGGCGGGACTGGGAACGTGGCGAGTGTGTGTACTGTGGTGGTGAGTGAGAATGGATACAGTTGTGCCGAGTTGAGGCAGAGGAGTGTCAGTGGGAATGAGGAGGCGGAATCGCGAGTGGAGGAGAGTTCGACGGAGAAGCAACAGCGGAGGAGTGAGCCGAATGGGAGCGTTGTTACCAAGTTGGAGACGGCGGAATCGTTGGATTGGAAGAAGCTGATGGCGGAGGTTCCTAATTGTCAGTAAACAAAACTTTTGCTTTAGACTGATTATTAAATTAGATAGAATGATATATTAGAAGTATTTATCTAGTGGATTGTAATCAAAGAATAGTCAGAGGAATAATTCCTCTGATTATCAAATGCAACATTGAGAATACCTATGCCTTACTGAATTGAATTGAAGTTTCTGGTAATTTGGTAGTTTAATTATCAGTAACAGATTCAACAATTATACCTTAGTGAATTGAATGATACTTCATTGATGGTTATGATGGTTGTAGTTTAAAGGTGAATATATTGCTAATACTTCATTGATGGTAGTATGATGATGGGGTAATTTGTCTAAAATTTCGTTGTTTTCTTTTCCCCGCTGATTTTGGGGCTGTATTTTGATGTCAGATATGTTTCCAGCGGAGAAGTCGCCGGTGAAGTATTTTATGGAAGCAATGTACATTGGGAATTCGTTACAGAGTACAACAACTCTTGGTGACGAGAAGGAACGGCAAAGAGTGTACGATACTATTTTCCGCTTGCCTTGGAGATGTGAACTGGTAATTTTTGTTTTCATTTTATAAAATCAAAAGAAAATTGAAAAAGACAGCCTGAATTAAGACATTTTATGGGTTGCATATTTTAAAAAAAAAGATGCTTATGCATAGCTACTTTGTGTTATTGTGGTTGAGATTCTAAAATGTGTCATTCTTTTTTCAGCTTATTGATGTTGGCTTTTTTGTCTGCTTTGATTCATTTCTGTCATTGTTAACCATCATGCCGACAAGGATTTTGATGACTCTTTGGAGGCTTCTACGTATGAGGTTAGTTGTATTGTTCTGTCCATTTGGAATAGCACATGAAATCATTTTTTTCTAATTCAAATTTGAAGGCTGTATTTTAGCCAACACTTCATTAATTTAGCATACTTGCAGTAATATGTTTTGGCATACTTGCATTACTACATTTTGGTCCTTTCCTTCTTCTGAAATGTTTGGATGAGGAAATCTCTCTTTGTGCTTTCCTCGTAAGAATCTGGAAATGGTGGCACAGCCCTATGGGAATTTTCCTTGAGACAATACTTTCACTTTGGGTTATCTGGCTGGAGAATTTGCATATAAAACTTGATTGGTAGAGATGTTTTGAAGAAAGAAGAGGTTTCGGGATTTTCTTTTCATGTTGTTGCTGTGCCATCCTGATCGCTTAACTTGAGTTTGTATATTATGGTTCATGGAATTTGGTGGCAGAATAACGTAACCATGTGGTGTCTGTTATGGTTTTTGTTGTGCTAAAATATTTACAGAATAACCTAACCATGCTCGTGGCAGGCAGTTCATTTGGCCTTCTGCAGCTGAGCTTTGTGATTTTTCTTGCTTTGTGGTGTTGGCTTGTGGAGTCACGCTCCTCGAGCGAACAGGTGTAGTAAGAATTGTTGCTCTGCCATATTTTTGATACTCTTCTTCTTTTCCCCTCAAAAAGATAAAATTACATTGACCACCCTGGAGATATCGCTAAAGTACAGATACTAACTAGAAATTTAACAACTTTATACCAAGACAGAAACCTTGTAATTTGCATGACACTAACCCCATTATTAATTTATGTACTGTAATGGTCCAATATACTGGGTGATGTGGTGTAGTTGTTTATTTTTTGTAGCAGATATCTATTATCTAGACTTGGTGATATTGAACCAAAGTTATATTTCTAAAGCTACCTCCTGCCCCCCAAAAGAAAAAAAAAATTATCACAAAAAAGATTAATGTGAAAATTTAGTCTTTAATGAAATTTCTTTCTCGCTTTCTCTCTTTTGTTCTTGTTTTCTTTGTGTTATTATGAAACTCTATTGATGTCATCCTATATAGTGACTGCCACTTCTATTAGCGACAGTGATTCCTAGATTTAACAAACAATGATATCACATGAGTTTGATACCAGCTGGATCAGTTGTTCTCAATGTGTTGATTGTTGAACTGTTAAGAAAGAGAGTTGGCTACTTTAAGAAGATGGAGCTTTGGTGGTCTTTCTCATTTTTGGTGTTCATGATATGATGATATTTGGGGATTTTGGGAGACTACTAGAGGCAGTGGAATCAACATTAAGGTTTGAATTGAGGTCTTAATTAGGCCGTGTTGGGTTTTAATGCCGGTGGCTGGAGATAAGTGGGTTCCATGGTGGTCTGGTGGGTTGAGGGTTAGATGGATCCTTTGACCATTTGTTTCAATCGTCACTTATTTTGGTTGATTAAACTATAGAAAGACCATTTTTTCTTCTGCACCTTCTCCTTTTTATCTGTCTAGAGGTTAGATTTTCTCTGTATAATCTTTCTCATTCAGGGCTTATAAAGGAGAGAATTCTTTAATGTGTTTGATTAAACCAGAATTGAGGTTTAATTGTAAACTACATAAACCATTGACATCCATTAATCCAATCACTGCAAGAGGGGCTCAAAGTCAAGTTGAAAAACTTTTGTTTATTATTATCATCTACTTTTTGCGTTATTTCAAGGGTGGTACTGTAATTTACTCTACTCTATGTCTGAAAAAAGAAAAAGTTAAGAACAATTTTGGATGCATAATTATCTTATCTTCCCATTAGTTTGACCATGAGGCGGGTAGTACTGTTTTTTGTGCACTTCTTTATGTTATTTTTGTTCCTTCAGATATCAGCTTAATATATCACATGATTCGGGGCCAAGGAACAATCAAACTATATGTGGTGTACAATGTATTGGAGGTGAGAAAATTAATTTAATGTGCCTTGAATTTTCTTGTCTTAGGATTTGTTTTGGTTGAAAACACTTGCGTATCAGGAAAAACTATTCCTTAACTGAAAATCTTCAATCAGATAGTATTTTCTTCTAATCATTCATAACAAAATGGTGGAAATATATTTTGGGGGAAGGGTATCATCTGCTAGAATAAAAGTTCTTGAGCTTATTTCAATAAAGAACACAGATATTCTAGAGATCTATTTTGTTGGAAGAGGATTCAAATCAATATGAATGGCTGACATATAACTTTACTAAAACCAAGAGTTTCAGCAACATCCTAGAGATAGAATTAATTCCTATGAGAAATTTACTTTATTCACTTTGGCGAAGGGGGTTCATAAAAAGTTTTGGCTTTATGTTGGTTAATTAAAAATAAAAAGTTATGACTAAACTTTACCCAATAAATTTTCTTATCTGAAAAAGAAAGGGAAAAGAAAAGGAGATATGGGTTTAGATGTTAATCACTGTGGTCAGCTGAATTCTTCTCCTTTCGGGGAAGGAGAATATGGCTTTAGAAACTTATATGCTCTTGGTCAACCTGAGTTCATTTCTCTAATTATTTGTCTGAAACTTGTGTAAAATGAATCATTTTTTCCTTCTCTCCACAGATATTTGATAAACTATGCCAAAGTTTTTGTGGAGATGTATTGCAAACCCTATTTAATGCTGCAGAAGGGCTTGCAAATTGTACAGAAGAAAACATGAGTTTATGGATTTGGAGATTCATTTCGGACCAAACTTTAGCAATGGCTGCTTCAAATATCCTTTGGTGCTTGTTGTTATGACCTTTTTCTTTAAGCTGCTTGCAAATTTTATCTCCCATTTGGCTCCTTGACCCTTTTTACTTGTTCATTCTTTCATTTTATTAGCTCAGGCAATTACTTTATCAACATGTATTGTTGCTCACAATAATGCCCTGCTGGCTTTGCTGGTATCCAATAATTTTGCTGAGATAAAAAGCAATGTATTCAAACGTTTTAGCAAGGACAACATTCACAGTCTGGTGTACGCTGGTGAGTTTACCTCTTTGCACTTCTTCTTGTATTCTCATATCATTGATGACATTGTTCTTTGTCCTGTTGCAGCTACAGCATATATAATAGATGTTCTCTAACTTTAGAGAACAAGAATGATTAATACCCTCGAATCATCATAGTGTTTTCTCAATATTTTAGATGCATTTGGAAATCGCTATGGTTGATTTGATATAGAGCTGTGACGATTGATGACTGCAGACACAGCCTGCTATGCATCATAAAACCTATAAAGGATGTTAATTCCTATAACAAGTGTAAATCTTTCTGAAATTTTTGGATCTACATGCTTTTATATCTTTTATAAAACAATATCTTTGGCCCCCTTTTGTGGTGTAAAAACAAATATATTATTGTTTGTTGGCAGTGGCAAGTGGAGAGCTTTGGGCAGGTGAATTTTAAGTCGGCTGATCTATAACCCTACAATCTAGTTACAACCTATTCATTCTCTGCTGTGGTTACCTGTACCCAACTCAAACCTAATAAAATATGACCCAACCCACTAACCGTTTTATCTTTTTCTTTCCCATGATAATGCTAAATAGTTGGTAGAGAAACCGAGTTTTCTTAAATTTCTCAAGAAGTTAATGCCTTTCTTTGCATGATCATTGTTATAGTTTTATTTTATTTTATTTTTTATTGTTTTGCTTTCAAATTATTGTTTTGCCAATCTTGGTGCATATTTCAATGTGCTGTGGATTTTTCTTGAGTTGCAATCCTTAGATATATTTTAACATTTGAGCATTTAATTCATTTAGGGTTTGTAACTAGTATATCTCCTTGGTATTTTATTACTTAGGTGAGAATAAGAGTTGCATTTGTATATTACCTGTAACTGTTAGATTTTCAAGCAAATGCTATTTTGCCTTATCCGTATAAATATAAAAAAAGCTAGAGAAACTATTCCATGCAGCAGACTGTGGGATATTATTTACCAAATGCTTTAGTTTCCGTAATTCTTTCATGCAAGGTCAACATGGCAACCTGCATTTGTCATTTATATTTTTTGTTCTTATGCATTTAGATGGTTTACGTGGTCTCTTCTGAAGTTTTGTTATGCATTGCTTATGAACAGATTCAGTTGAGAGATTCCACATTTCGGCTTTTCTATTATTTGTTTTGGCTCAAAATATTCTGGAGGCTGAAGGTCCTTGGTTTGAAAGTTTTCTTTTTGTAAGTTTACCTGAAAATGTTCAAGCACTCTATGTTTTAATGGGGAAAGTTGCAGACCTTGTTTGGTTTCCTTATATACTTTTATTTGTTCTCTACAGAATGCTCTCTTGGTTTATGTATGTGAAATGTTAATAGATATTATAAAGCATTCATTCCTTGCCAAATTCAACGAAATAAAGCCCATTGCATACTCTGAGTTTCTAGAAGACCTTTGCAAGCAGGTATACGCTAAATTATTATCATTCCTTTTCTATTTCCTTACAGCTTGTATCTGTTAATTTTTCCTTTCAATACATGGCGCTCATGTCGAAGGAACCTGTTTATTCTTCTGTAAGACTTTGAATATGCAAACTGAGAACGGGAAGAAGAACCTCACATTTGTTCCTTTGGCACCAGCTTGTGTAGTAAGCACCAATGAATTTTCTCATGGGTTTTTGATACTTCAATAGTAGATATTGGCTTCTGATTAGAGCTGTCCTAATTATCCAAGTTAGGAAGAAAGTTTTTGATACAAGTTTCATTTATATTTTTTTTTCTTGGATTCTAGGTGATCCGAGTATTGACTCCAGTTTTTGCTGCTCACCTTCCATCCAATCCTCTTCCATGGAGGCCGTTTTGGATTATTATATTGTCTGCCATGACTTATGTCATGCTTACAAGTCTCAAGGTGATGATTGGCATGGGTCTACAGAAACATGCTACTTGGTATATCCATAGGTGCCAGAAGAGAAAACTCCATCTCCATGCTGATTAATTCTTGAGTAGAGTTTGTTACAAACATATGGCTACCGGTGTCTTTCTTCCCTGCTTCGAAATCTATTCATGATTTGTAGAGAAACCTCCTTGGTTCAGCACGTTGGATGAGCAATGGTTACTCAGCCGGAGCAGCCCATTGTATATTTCGACTGCTCGATTTCACATTACTTCTCCCCTCCAATTTTGATACAGAGAACGGTTGTATGATTCCTGGACACAAAAGTGTATTCCAAGAATATCGATATGTTTGAAACCATGAGTAATAGGAAGAAACTAGAAAACAATGCGAGCAATGGGAAGAAGCTAGAAACCAATGCGAGCAATGGGAAGAAACAAGCTGGTGTAATCTTTTCTTTTTATGGTAATTTATAAGCTTTTTGTACTCATCCATTATATATGTGTGTGTGTGTGTGTGTGTTATAGGAGTGCATGCAGCATGCTTATATAGATGTTGTATTTTCATCAATGCGCTTTTTCCTCTTCAATTAAAAGAATCCTCACATGGATGATCTAAACATTTTAGAAATCAAATTAAAAATATTAGTTAATATTAGGGTTTAAATATTACTATTTTTTAATTATAGATTAGTGTAGATAAGTTTCAAATCCAATGCGAACGAAATTTCATCAAATAAAGGATAATATCTACATTTAATTTTCTTGTTTAGCGGTATGACTTTTATAAAATATGACTATCCATATTTCCATGAAATGAAATCTTATTACTTATTAAATTATTATTACCCAATCTTAATTAAATTTCTTAATAATGAGTTTTTATTAATTAGATAATATACTTCTTATAATTTTAAAAATATTTAATGGAATATTAATGGATAAATTTTTGAATTTTTGTGAAATAATAAATCAAAGGATATAGGTCCTTAGTAGTGACAGGTAAGAGTGATAATTTGTGATATGACTCATCAACGTGTCACCAAAATACACAAAATTAGTAAATTTTTGTTGACCTAATTATTAAACAATTGATATAAATACAATACGATAATTAATCGTGTGGGTTTAATTTTAGAGTTATTAACATATGAATTCATTTATAACACGATTAACTCGAAGAGTAATTATATAGTATTAATTTTATATTTTTAATAATTTAAAAAATATTTATTTATTTTTGTTGTATTTTAAAATATTTAATTATATTTATAATAAAATTGATTAGTATTTAAGTAGACTGTAATAATATATTTAAAAACTATATTAAAATGTGTATATATCTATATATATTAAATACATGACACAATTACAAATTGTTTAACTCGTTTAATAATCACGTTGTAATTGTGTTGTGTTGGTATTTTTAAATTTTGACACATTTATTAAACGAGTCAAATTCGTGTCAACTAATAAATTATATATTTATTTAATACGACACAAATATGATATGTTAGTTTGAATTATTACTTTTATTGGAATTGGAGGGGATTTATTTGTAACAAAATATAACTAATACTTGGAATATATTCGTTATAAATGATCAAATTATATTTTTATTTACTATTTTACTAAAATTTAGGAACCTATCCATTATTCTCACAATAATTTATTGGTTAACCATTCAATAATAAATATTATATTATCTAAAATAAAAAAATTGAGATAATGATATTTTTACTATGCATGCAAATCGAATTGTTGGTCGAAGTTAGGTAATTTCTCATAAGTTGAAATATTGTTGAGAAGGTGAACAACAACATTCCTTGGATCCTGGGGTAGAAGACACAGAAGAGGCATTTCAACAAGAAGTTCATATTTATGCACGTATTCTCATAGGATTCGATAAATATCTTTAATTTTTATTAATTTAGCTTAATTTATTATGTCTTACGTTCCTCATTAGATGATCATTATGTTTTCTGTAGTTGCCTCGGGTGTTTCCTATGTTAGAGTTAGAGCCTGGTGAGATGGCCGACCATATGTTGTACAGTTGTCGGAGATTATTGAACTTGAGGGCGCATACGAGGGTAACTTATATTCTGAGCCATTCGTTCACGTTTGAGACTCCAACACAGTTCACAATTACTCTCACGCAGTTGTCACTGATGCTGGTGCATGTGACACATTTGGATTAGAGTCGCCTCTGCTATGCATTTTAATTATCTACGATTTGTTGCACTGTTTGACCATATGCATTGATGTTTGACATACTCAATTGTAAGATGCACAATCGCTTAGAGGTTCGCCTGCACCACCACTGCAAGTTACACCCTACAACGAGTATAAACAACCCTATAAAGATGAGTTTAGAAGGGATGTGATGGCCTGATACAATGCGTTGACTAGAGATATCTAGGAGCTTAGACAAAAGTTTGTATAGGATATACATCTGGTCGAACATAAACTTGATGCGCTTGAAGCATATTCCAATAGAATGTTTGTGGATCTTTGTGAGTGTATGCAATCGTTTGCATTGGACGCCCACTGGTTCTCCCATTTAGAAAATTATAATTTTATACTTGCGTTGAATTTGAAAGTGCTTGAGACCCTTACCTGTGTTGTGGTTGTTAGTGGTTGATTTACTAAATTTTATATGGAGTGTTTACATTGTTTATTTTATACAAATTTTGTCCGTATTCCTTTATAAGGAAAACTTTGTTCGTTGTTTTAAAGCTAATAAAATCAAATGAAATCACTCATATTATTTAACGTTGTGTGTAGGGAGAGGATTCAAATCGTGGTGCATACGTTGAGCTAGAAGATATCCACAACAGTCCTCTAGCAATAACTCAGGATAGTCGATTTCGTCAAGTATATAGAAATGATCCATATGGTAGAAGCTTGAATACTAATCCTTTAAAGAGACATCGTCTAGTTTCTTCCAGTCGGCCTTTACCCTAGTATCTGACCAACCTGATTATCAACCCTTTAGGTGCTCTACTCGGATGATTTATATGCAGAGTAGCTATAGTGGCTAGAAAACCCGAATGTTTGAATAGAGATGAATAGGTCACTAGAGTGGCTTCGCAATATCTTTGATCTAACCGCAAAATTAGTGGATATCATAAGTGGTTTATGTATTACTATAGTACAATGTTTATTTCAGTATACTTGTAATTAGGACGCATGTGACCTTTGTATTCCTATTTTGTCAACACATCGACGAATAACTATATAATGTGGCCACTCATTGACATATGTCTTGTCTTCAGTGTTATTCTAGTTGGTAATACCCAAGAGGGGGAGGGAGAAGGGGAGGGGGACGAGGGGGGGGGGGTGGGGTGTGTTGAATTGAGTTATTAAAAAATTTAATGCTCAACAAGATGCAAATATAAAGGCACAACAATAAATGCAAAGAGTAGAAAGAGAAAGAGTGCAAACAGAGATTTTATAGTGGTTCGACAAGAATGGCTTACGTTCACTTTCTCGTTTTTGGCTTTACACCAAGGTTTGACTATCTTCTTATTTATATGGGTCAAGTGAAATCCAATATAACTTCTTCTTATATGGTGAAGAGCAATCATATACTTTTTTTCAAGGATGAAGGGAAACCCAATACAATCTTCGTTTTACTGGGTGAAGATGAACCTATAATAGTTAGAAATGATATTTCAATTTTAACTCTCTTACAAGAGTAGATAATACAATGTACTCGTAAATTTTTTTTTTTCTCTCACAGGGTAAATACAAGGATCATCGCAGTAGAGAAAGAAAGTAATTTCACGTTGAAGATGAAGAAGAATGTTCAATGATGATTTGCAATTTGTTCTTTATTATTCTTTTTGTTTGGAATTCTTCTATTTAAACTGATTATTTTTTAAAAATCACTTGTATCTAACGGCTTTCTTTGGAGCAATTAATGTTAATAATAAATGTTATAAAAGTTACTATTGAGTTTTAAATCGTCAGTATGTATCAATCCATTTTGAGTAGATATCAATCCATTCATGTCAAATTCGAATATAAGCTCATCTTCGATCCCGAGTATCAATCCTTGTCCCTTCACATATCGATCTAGATGAGTTCGTAAATAATTCTAAAGTCTCTGACTTACAATGTATCGATCTAGTTTGGCTTGTAATTATTTTCAAACTCTCGGATTTGCAATGTATCGATCTAGTTTAACTTATAATTAATTTCGAACTCTCAGGTTTACAAAGGGTCAATCCTGTGAACTTTGAATATCGATATTCTTGAAGGTGTCGATCCGCACCATCAGATGTATCGATCTGAGTGACTTGGTAATTTTTTCCGAAGTCTCTGACTTGCAATATGTCGATTTCATAAACTCTGAATATCGATCTTCTTCTAATCTATCGATCCGTGATCTCATGGTATTGATACGTTTGGTGAAATGGTCGATCATTTGACTTTATGTATCAATCTTGTTAGGCTTAAACATATAGTTCTCACAGAAAATTGTTTAAATTATTTATAAACTCATTCACATATAATTTTCTTAATACTTAACACATTCAAACGAATTCATATTATTCGTAAGTTAAATTTACATAACAATTAAGTTTTGTTCATCATTGAAAACACAAAATCATATAACATGATATCATTAAATTCAAATCAAAACATCTATTATGAAATTTGATATCATTAACCTTGAGGGATACTCGGTTAGAGCGCGACGCACGGGATTGATTTCCGAGCACACTCCAGCCGAACTAGATAAAGGGGAGCCACTGCCCTCACACGGCAAGTACGGAAAAAGCTCACCCAAGGACTATAGACATGGATGTATGTGCATTTTAAAAATTTAAACGATTTAAACTAAAGATCAACGTATACCTTATATGTCGATCTCCAAAATAAGCTACTCGTTAGCTTGTAGGAGTGTCACACATACCGGTTTGACTTTGACAGGTTTCGGTTACCCGGATTCATTTGGAAACTCAAGAACAAGTTTTCTAAATCTAGAAAACTTCTGGTTCTTGTAGAAGAAGAGGAAACCTATGAAAATAATTTTCATCATTTTCCTCTCCTTGCTTTCTCTCCTTGCTTTCTCTCTCTATTCTTCTGTTTCTTTTTCTCTTATGAGTTTTGTTCAAAACAAAAAAACTCAGCCATTCAACAATGGCATCTCGACGGTGGTAGAGAAGGGAGAAGAAGAAGACTAGTGTCGGTTTTTAAAACACATGTAACCCCTTACTTTTATAATCTACTCACACTATTCAATAACAAACAAGTGGATTCCAAGTGTCACTTTCTCATGAATGAATTCCATAATTCATTCATGTTACATTAATATATAATACAACATATAAATATCTTAATATATATATATATATGAGAGTTTGTATTATTTTATTTATACAATATAAATAAAATATGATAATTACATTTTAATATTATATCACATATAATTAAATGTAATCATTACTTATAATATTTGACTTTTAAACATTAATTATAAAAAGACATTTGGCAACATCATATGGTGCTATTTGTCAAATAAGGATCAATTGATCAAATAACAATTATTTAATCATTAATAAATAAACAGTTTATTTATTAATTTCCTTATGACAAAATATCTTTTTTTTTTGTTTTCATATTTCTGTAAATCATATTTACGTAATCTGAATTATTATTACCAAAATATTTCCCACGCACACGTGTGTTAACACGTTTTGGCCAGGAAATTAATTCTTTACAATAAAGAATTAAATTTCCATCCGATCAAGTATCGTAACAATATCATTAACTAACTTAATGATCTTGTATATAGCAATAACTATCATCATCAAGTAATCGATGTGTGTGTGATCGCCTAAATCTACCGTGAGCTGGACATGAGTGGATACAAACCCCTTCGTATCACTTTGGTACAACTTCTTGCATTCGAAGTTCCCAATGATCATGCACAATCTCTAGCAAGATGCCACAACCCCCAGACACTAATGAATCCATATAGTCGTACGTACATATAGTAAAGTCTTTCTGTTGTCAACTCTTGATCGAGTGCGGGTCATAGAATCATCAAGCCCCTAACTCAATCATAAGAACAAGGTCTCAAATTATATACGGGAATCATGTATCTGCAAACACCTTTCTGGAAACACATATTCTACCTAAAGATTTCATTTCCCATGTATGACATACCCGCCTAGGATCTCAAACTCCAAATATCTAAGCCAGCAAATTTTATGTTGGTCATCACCTGTCCTCATATACTAAGAACACATTGCTAGCAAACTTCTTTCACTAGGCGTGGCTAGTTCGGTGCGATATACACAAGTGAACAATGTGTCTCAATGTAAATGGCAACCATTATACCTCAGGTCAAATGACTAGTGGTACACTAGTACGACTGTGTGACGTATCATTGACTGTGGATAATTACCATGTGATTCGTCATGTTTAGTCACATTCAGTAACATGTTCTCCAACGCATCACTCATGTTTATGCTCTTGAGACATGAGACTCGTCCCCCAACTATTAGCATTTAATACTAATCCTTAGCAGTATCAAACATTCCAGTCATACAATGTCATAGTCCCATATCACATTACCTCAACCGGAAACTAATTCAGATGCATTCAAATCAAAACTCTATACTCATATCTACAACTCCTTGTAGATAGAGTCATGACATCATAATACATCACGAGATCTCATTTTGTATTATTTGTTTAATAAAGCAACTGTAACTGCAAAATGATATAAAATGCCATTTTATTAATCGTAAACAACTTTAAAATTAATTACAGAAATATTTATATCAATGAATGATATCTCTGAACCACATGACACGATTAGTTCTAAGGCATATCTCCAACAAATCTCCCCCTTTTTTGATGATGACAAAACAAAGTTGATTTCTATTCAGTTTAAATTTTACAATGTTTGTCATTGTTATTTCCTTTTTAAGGTAATTTCTCCCCCTTAATCAATTAACATTATCTCCCCTTTAAGGTTACTTTTCCCCCTTAATTAATTAACGCTTAATCAAATCAACAAGTTTCATTTCTCCCCATTTTTGTTAATAATTAAAGAAGACAAATAAGAAGCAGATGTGCAATTTGAATCAAGAAGAAGAAGAAAAGAAAAACATATAATTTTCTATTAATCATCGAATCTTTAATACAAGGCAATTAACACAGACCAATCAACCTAAACAATTCTCAATCAAGTGACAATCAAGCTATAAATCAAAACATAAGACGTATAACCTAATATTTAATATGAATTGCTACTCTCTAGGTCAACAGAACGTGATGTGCTTGGCTGCATAAAGTACGGAGATCAATAGTCGCGAGGTAATAGTCGCAGTACTGATGAAGTGACAGTTGGTTCTCGATATTGAACTGGTGGTGCCCTTCGCTACATATTCTCCATGAAGCATAGAGTTTCCTTGCAGAACTTGAGTCCGAACTTACCAAGCTGTGTTATCCCTTGATCACCTCACGCTAGATTCTCCTCTATCTTGTACATTTGACTCGTCACATTATACTCCAAACTAGTGAGCCTTTCGTCAAAATTTGTCATAGCGATGTCAACTCGCTCTTCAATGGTAGTTATCTTGGGCTGAATCTCCTCAAATATTATCATTAATGTGGAGAGAGTCGATGAAGATTGTGTCGGTATTACTGCCTTAGGTACGTCTTCGGGCGCTTGTTGTTCAGGCTCCATTCTAGGTGCAGGTTTGTCTGCTGGCTGGTTCACAGGCTTCTCTTGGCCTTTATGTGGTGCTAGGTACCTATATCTAGCCTGGAGCACCCATTCGCCTTCCATATTTTGCTCATAATGCATATGACACAGTGCAGTTTTTGATAAGGTCACTGTAGTTGGAGGCTCTATAGTATCAACCTCTGCGTAAACCCATGGGTGACTTTTGCAAATTATGCTCCAGATCATGTAGCCATAGTGTAAATGACTTGCTCTCGTCATTGTGGTCCTCACCATGGCATTGAGGATCCAAGAGATCAAATCAGATCTTCTCCCCTTCATTATTTGCTACATCCACCATATGTCTTCATAGGTCATTTTCAAAAATCATTCGAAATTGGCGTTGTGGTTGTAAGATACGATTAGGTGGAGAATCTTCTTGTAAAGGCCTAGTCGTACTAGTTTGTTATTGACCTCAGTCATATTAGGATTCTTGAAGATAACTTAAAATACATACCTGTGATAATATACTAGCATTAACCTAAAATACATACCCTCGGATTGTGCTTGTGAAGTCTGTCATTCTCATCCTCCCTGAATGAGGGTTCTTAGCATCCAAATTAGAGTAAAATATTTTGACAAAATTGTCAAAACATTTTCCCTTTTGGTTGAGGTAATGAGTTCAGCCAAACTTTTCAAAAATTCTAAGATATGAAAAATTTATGGAATGTAAGAAATTAAAGCCCAATACCTGTTCAGGAGCCATTTTCCGGTTGAAGTAGAGGGTGAAGTATCGATCCTTATCCTCAAAGTTTGGAAAGTCAGGATTTGAAGATGAAGCCTTATAGACAAGTTATTTCTTCCTTTGATGAGAGATTTCGGCGTTTTTGGTGTGAGGCATGCTTGGGTTTTTGAAGGATTTGATTATCTCTGAGATTTCAATTTTTGAGAGAGAAAGTTAGAGTTTTGAATGTTCTCAGAAATTTTTAAATTCGGCCCTTTTAGCAGTGAAATTGCATAAAAGTATCGATATATTTAAAGGTGTATCGATCCTTTTATAGATTTGAAAAATGGTGTATCGATTTGATTGATGAGATATCGATACTTTTGTTCGAAAAATTAGAGAATATCGATACATTTAACTGAGGTATCGATATATACTGGAGCGAAGATGAAAAGATATCGATATTTGTGTCAAACTTATCGTTACGCATTTAATTTGGGCGGTGATTACAGAGGCTTTTGAGTTTTTTGAGTGACACGTGGATGCTTCATTAAATGAACAATCAATTTACACAAAACTATCGATCCTATTGATATATATATATATATATATCGATACATTTTGGAAATATCCTCCAATGTCAATACATCCCTATTGGCGTATCGATCCTAGCCCAGAATTGTTAAGTTGTTGATATGTTTATAAGAGCATATCGATCCTTTTATGAGGTATCAATAACTTTGAAATAAGGTATCGATCCAAATGTGTCTAGAATCAGAATTAAACATGCTAGCAAACACAAACAGACTCAATTATGATTCATTCAATTTTCATCATTTGTTATTCATTTCTAATTGCATAAAAACATTCTTATCAAATGGTTTAGTAAAGATGTCAGCTAATTGATGGTTTGTGTTAACATACTCTAAGCACACATCTCATTTACTAATGTGATATCTAATGAGATGGTGATGGATCTCAATGTACTTGGTTATAAAATAATGCACTGGATTCTTTGTCAAGCTAATGGCACTCGTGTTGTCACACAAAATAGAATTTGGCTAAGGTCCAATCCATAATATTGTAATTAATGTTTGATCCATAAGAGTTGTGCACAACAATTACCTACCGACACATATTCTACTTCAATGGTGGAAAACTTAACTGTGTTTTGTTTTTTACTAAACCATGATACTAGTGCATTTTCAAGAAAGTAACAAGTACCACTAGTACTTTTTTTATCCACTTTGCAGTCTCTATAATTAGCATATGAATATCTTCTCAAGCTAAACTCATTATCTTTTGGATAAAACAAACCTAAACTAGGTGTAGCTCTTAGGTATCTAAAAATCCGTTTCACGGCCACAAGGAGTGATTATTTGAGATTCGATTGAAATCTAACACATACACATACCCCATAGAGAATGTCAAATCTAAAGGCGGTCAAATAAAGCAAGGAACCAATCACGCTCCTATACATCTTTTGATCCACATTCTTACTTATCTCATAATTGTCTAAGGAAGTGGAAGTGCTCATAGGAGTTTGAATGAGTTTATTCTCTATCAAGTCAAATTTTCTGAATAGCTCCTTAATGTATTTTGATTGAGAGATATAATTTTCATCATTTGTTTATTTAATTTGACGTCTTAAAAAAAAATTAATTTTCCTATCATACTCATTTCAAACTCTTCTTTTACAAGATTTGAAAATTCAATGAATAGGAATTCATTTGTGCTTCAAAAAATAATGTCATCAACATAAATTTGAACTAGTAAAATATCATCATTTTTGATTTTGATAAAAAGTGTAGTGTCAATACTCCCCTTCACAAAGTTATGTTTTAGCAAGAATTCACTAAGTCTTTCATACCAAACTCTTAGAGTTTGTTTTATACCATAAAGTATCTTGGTGAGTTTATAAATATGGTTTGGAAATTTATAGTTTTAACAAATGGGAGATTGTTCTACATAAACTTCTTCATTTATAAAATCATTTAAAAATGTACTTTGACATCCATTTGATAGAGTTTGAAAATTTTGAAACATGCAAAGGCTGAAAACTCGAACAGCTTCTGGTCTAGTTACAGGTGCATAAGTCTCATTATAGTCTATTCCCTCTTCTTGATTATATCCTTGTGCAACTAGCGTAGATTTATTTATAGATATATTCCCATTCTCATCAAGCTTGTTTCTAAATACCTATTTAATACTAATGGTTGGATATTCATTAGGTCTAGGTACTAGAGTTCAAACTTCATTCCTTTGTAATTGATTTAACTTCTATTACAGACTATTAACCAATTTTCATCATCTAAAGCTTCTTTAACATATTTTGGTTCAATTTGAGATATAAATGTTAAATTTTGAACCTCATCTATATTTTCATTAATCCCTCTTATCCTTTTTCTAGTCTTGACCCCTTATGAAGGAACTTCAATAATTAGCTTTTTGGATGGCTAGATGCAAACTTCCATGCTTTAGGAAGTTCTTTAGGGGATTCCTCATCTTCTACTATTTCTTTTCCTTTTTCTTTGGATATGTCCTTTAAATTCAAGTTTTTTAATTTTTCTATAACTTCTAATTCTTTTTCTTTTTCTTTTTCTTTAGCAATTTGTTTAGCCAAGTTGAGATTAAATTTATCAAATGTGATATGTATGATTTATTCCACGACTTGAATTCTCCTATTGAAAACTTTATAGACTTTACTTTTGGAAGAGTACCCTAAGAATATTCTATGGTTAGACTTGGACTCAAATTTTTCGAGATTATTTTTGATATTAAGGATATAACAATTACATCCAAAAACTCTAAAGTATTTAATCTTGGGTTTCCTTTGAATGATGAGTTCATATGAAGTCTTGTTTAAGATTTTTCTTATTAGAACTCTATTTGTAATATGACATGCAGTGCTTATAGCTTCAGTTTAAAAGTATTTGAGTAAATTATACTCACTAAGCATGGTTCTACCTATTTCTTGTAAGGTTCTATTATTTCTTTCAGCAACTCTATTTTGTTGTAGGGTTCTAGGTGTAGAAAAGTTATGAGAATATCTAATTTTATCACAAAGATTTTCAAAATCTTTGTTTATAATCTAGTAACCTATTTCATTTTCAATTTTCTTTTGAGAATTTTTCAAATGTTTCAAATATATTACTTTTATTTTCTAATAAGAACACCCATGTAAATATAAAGTAATCATCAACAATTGCATATGCATAAAGTTTTTCTCCTAAGGAAACAACTCTACTTGGTCTAAAGAGATCTATATGTAAAAGTTCTAAAAGTCTTGTTGTGGAAACTAGGTTCTTTGATTTAAAGGAGTTTTAACTTGTTTTCCTAGTTGACAAAGACCATATACTTTAACTTTTGAGAAATTTAAATTAGGAAAGTCTCATAATAAGTCTTGTCTAGCTAATTTTCGTATGAGATCCATGCTACAATGTCTTAATATTTTATGTCATTTTCAATAATCATCACATAGAATTTACAAACAAATATCATTTGATTCATTCAATTTTTCTAGTTCTATGATATACACATCATTATTCCTAGGTGTACACAACTTTATAACCATAGTCACACAATTGGTTAATGCTAAGTAAGTTATATTTTAAACTATCAACATACAATACATCTTTAATTAGAATAGAATTTATGCTAATGGTTCTAATACCTTTCACATTGTCTTGACTATTATCTCCAAAGATCACATCATTTCTTTCCTCATTCTTTAAATGGAGAAATAACTTTTTATTTCCCGTCATGTGTCTTGAGTAGCCACTATTTAGGAACCACTTTTTTCTTGTACTTGTTGCTCTTTACATGAGGTTCCTACAAAATAAATAAGTTTATTTTAGTACCCAAGTGTTACGCCCCATCCTTGGGGTCTACCTGTAACAATCGTCAGAGACCTTCCTAATACAATCCATATAATCGGAAAGTACCAGGAGAGCCTGTAAGGCTTCCTGTAAAACATGAATACCTGAAAACAGTTTATAAATGTATCTCCCATCCATGAGAGTATTATTAAAGAATTGATCTCCATGATCAATTCATCCACAAAATATTTAGAAAATAAACATTTACATATGGGTTGAACAAAATATTTATTTCTTACATAACATTTAGTTATAATACAATACTTTATATAACTCCCAGGAAAATACATGTCTAAATAAAAACGTATATCCAGTGGACTTTGAATTGTACAAGTGAGTCAAGATGGAAAACCTACCAAGAGCTTCTCAAGCTCTCTATCGCCACCACTAGACTGGTTAGAACTAACGTGCCTAACCTGAAAGCTGAAATTGTGAGGGGTGAGTATACAACTATACTCAGTGAGTAAATACATACATACCGATATACATACATGCACAGTCATTTACAAATACGGATATTGAGATTTATTTCACAATTTAATCAAAATACATATATACATGTTCATGTAAATCAATGATCACAATGCATTTCATTGGTTTGCAATAGTTCTAAAGCATGATCAATCGGGCTGACTATACGTCCTTGACACGCTACCTTGGTTAGGACAAAATTTGTAACCATTAGTAGGCTTTTCATGTATAAATCATATGCAACAAAGATTTATTAAATAGAAAATCACTCTCATACTTTGCTTAGAAAGCATGGATTTATAAAAACAAACCTGCCTCACTGATGTTGGCTCCGAGTAGTCACTTGGTGATATGAGTGATTGTCCTCGTAATCCATCAAATCCATGAGATCCCTATCAAGCGCTAGAACTTTTCATAGGGTCTCTAAAATCACACATATGTGCACGACACATAGTGGGCTTACCATGACTTATCCTCTCTTAACAGCCCCACTGCGACACCAATAACCTACACGGCCTCTCATAGGTCCGTCTATAGATTACAGCCCTGTATATACAATAAAATAACAAAGCCCACTGGCCAATAAACAATAACTAACCTTATTGGCCTCATCACCAGTATACATGCATTTATAAATCATTTTATAACAATGGTTATTCTTCATACAAAACAAATCTTGGCCTCCAGGACCATTTCATTTATACAAATCAGTTTCAACAATGATTTTAAATCAATTCAACAATTCAGGCCTTCCCGACCATCTCAGCATGTATAAATATCTAAACATTTTCAATAAGCAAACCAAATAATCAAACATCCTAATATCCAAGTAAAATACATGTAAAACATTCATTTCAAGTTTTATTTCAACATTTTAAAATACTTGTTTCACACACAAGCGTAAATATAATATCACATGCATTTTATTTACATAATGTGTATGTATAAATTTACTCACTATTAAAGGGAGGGTAACCACTCCCACTACTGATCCTTACGCTCAATTGGCCCTTCTTACAGGTTCTCGAAACCTAACACCACACATGCATACATATAGTGAATTTCATGATTTCAAATAACTTAACATATATGTATTAAATGTAATGCTCATGGAAAATATGGCTACGATCCTTTAGTTGACATATGACACATCACGAAGCTTATTAATTGATGCTATTTAACCAATTTTCATCAATAAAATCATATGACAGTAAAGATTTCTATTTCACATTTTCGTTTAAAATGGATTACTCATTCCAAAACAATATCTAGCATGTATATCATCATCATATACTTTCACTTGTCCCCAAAGCAACACAAATCTGGATTTCTTATACGAAATCTAAATAAATTTAGCATGAACAATAAACCTTAGATTTACAATATTCTCACATTCTTAAATATAACTTATAACGATTTAATAGACCTACCTTTAGCCTGTAGAAATCCTCAGGAACTCCACATTGTCATTTAAATACAAAACTCCCAAGTTCTCATCGAACCCTAACTTTTCCTCCTTACTGTTTCTAGTCCGAAATCGGTACCAAATTGATGTGGGAGGAATGGGTAATCACTTAGCAAATAAATTAGAAAGAATGCCAAGGGATTTGCTGAAATGTATGAAGAAATCAGAGAGAAAAAGAAAGAGAAAGGTGTTTTAGAGAGAGAGAGAGAGTGAAATTAATGAATGAAGAATACTCTGATGTTGAATCCGCCTCTCAGATATTTTTAATAGTGAGCGAAAAGACCAATTTGCTTGTCAAATTTCACCAAAATTAACATCATATATCGATATTTTTAGACTAGATATCGATACTTTTGAACTGGGTATTGATATCTTGGGTCTAGGTATCGATCTATTTATTAAAAATTCTATTTTAAAAATTTCATCGATCTCAAGTATCGATACATTTGCCTTTATGTATCGATCCCCTTTTTTTAATGTATCGATACCTTTGTAAAAGGTATCGATCTAGTTCAACATGTAAATATTTTCCAACTCTTTATTTTGCCATGGATCAATACATTTGGTAAATGTATCGATCTGGTCAAACTTGTAATTATTTTTGAACTCTCTGTTTCGTAAGGTATCGATACTTTTTTCCTAAGGGCTTTGCCCCCCAGACCACTACAAGGATGTTGCCCCTTGACTCCGCTCGCTAACCGGCTAGTGAGATCTCCAAATATGTCAGCGTAGAACATTATACGAAAATCTCGTATATATAAATTTTCAACTTCTTGATTCTTTTAATTTATATAATGAGTTAACTTTGGTCACTTAAGCCTCGATTGCATATCAATTAAACATTACCATGACATGTGTCAAATGAATGTCATTAATTGACCATGTTATCCTTATGTTTGGAAAATAGGGTTTAACACCAAGTGACTTTGGGTCCATAAACTTTAGTTCTACTCTTGAAGGTTTTGACCATTTTAGCATGCATGATTTCTTTTAGTTTTGTACCCTTAGAAACCCACATCAATTTGGGACCTTTATATGTGTCTTTCTTATGTGGACATGTGTTAATATAATGGCTTTTCCTATTGCAATAGTGACAAGTAACAAAAGGATTTATTTATTTAGAAGATTTTATGAAATAGTTAGCATAAGCCTTTTGTTTTGTTCCTTATTTGTAGCTAATTCCAGCTTTATCAAATACTAATCTTTGGCTAGCTAAGAGCTTGTCTAAGGATTCTTTTCCTTGTGTGAATTTAGCTAACACTCCTTTAAGAGAAACTATCTTATCACTCAAGGCTTTGTTTTCATCTTTTAATATATTAACTTCTTTAGACATGCTAAGTTCATCTCTTATTTCAAGTTCTTTAACTTTTGAATTTAAGGAATCATTTTCTTTTGAGAGCACAAAGTTCTTTTTTTTCATTTCTTTATGGTTAACATAAAATCTTGAAAATCATCTCTAAGTTCTTCGTATAGTGCAGCTAAGTCATCATGCAATAGATTATCATTATCATTACTTGACCATGTATAATAATATGAAGAGCTTTGTGCTAAGGGAATTACCTCATCTTCTTATTTTCCCATAAGGTAGAAATTTACTCGCTTGTTTTTTATTGAGGAAGTGTTTTCTTCACTGGATGAGTCATCCCATATGATCTTTATTGTCTTCTTCTTCTTCTTCTTGTCCTTTTTATCTTTCCTTAGTGGGTATTCAGGTCTTGTATGCCCTAGTTTCTTGCATTCATAGCCGATGATTTCCCTCTCTTTCTCCTTCTTCTTCTCTTTTTCGTTGTTCCTATTGAATTTGTTGTTTCTTGGATAGTCTATTCTTCTCCAATTTCTTTCTTTGGGCCTTTTTTTGTTGAGGTATTTTTTTAGTTTTTTGGCCATATGAAGAAACTTATCCTCATCAAATTCTTATTCATTTCCATCTTCTTCTTCTTCTTCATTTTTAGTACTCTTTAGGGCAACATTTTTCTTTCCCTTTTCTCTATCTTCGTCTTCATTCAGCTCGTATGTTATGAATGATCTGAGAAGCTCTTCAAATGGCAAAGTCTTTAGGTCTTTTGCTTACTTGATGACTGTTACTGTAGTTCCCAACTCCTTGGCAAGCTCCTTAGGATTTTAGTTACAATATCTGCATTAGAATAGGTTATACTAAGAGCTTTTAACTTATTGGAGATGTCAATAAAATGAGTAAACATATCTTTTATGCTTTCATGTGGTTTCATTTTAAAAAGCTCATAATCATGAACAAACATACTAATTTTAGAATCTTTAACTCTACTTATTCCCTCGTGTGTGACTTCTAACATGTCTTAAATAGATTTAGTTGTTTCGCATCTTGAAATTTTATTAAACTTAACTCTATCTAGAGCACATTAAATGATGTTCATAGCCTTTTTATTTAGAGTGAAATAGTTCTCTCTTTAAGGGTCTACTCCTTTTTTGGCTTTAATTTTCTTTCTTTAGTTCTCTCATCTTTTATCATGGGTGGAAAATTTTCATCTTTTATTATGTTAAGGATTTTAAAGTTTAATGTGATTAAGAAGATTTACATCATTTTTTCCAGTATGCATAGTTAGTCCCATTAAAAATGGTGGTCTATTTGTGAACTATCCCTCAACTATTTGTATTAGGTTGTTGTTAGAAGTCATTTTGATCTACTACTTTAGGTTGTAAATCCTATTTAATAAAATTAGACTCTGATACTACTTGTTGTCCCAGTTGGCAATACCCAAGAGGGAGGTGAATTAAGTTATTAAAAAATTTAATGCTTAATAAGATGCAAATATAAATGCACAATAATAAATACAAAGAATAGAGAGAGAAAGAGTGCAAAATGAGATTTTATAATGGTTCAGTAAGAATGACCTACATTCATCTTTCATTTTTGGCTCTGCACCGATGTTTGACTATCTCCTTATTTATACGGGTCAAGTGAAACTCAATATAACTCATTCTTATATGGTGAAGAGCAACCTTACACTTTTTTTCACGGGTGAAGGGAAACCCAATACAATTTTCGTTTTATCGAGTGAAGATGAACCCACAATAATTAGAAATGATTTTTCAGTTTTAACTCTCTCACAAGAGCAGATAATACAATGCGCTCTCAAATATTTTTCTCTCACATAGTAAATACAAGGATAATCGCAATAGAGAGAAAATAATTTCACGTTGAAGATGAAGAAGAATGTTCAATGATGATTTTTAATTTGTTCTCATTGTTCTTTTGTTTGGAATTCTTCTATTTAAACTGATTCCTTTTTGAAAATCACTCATGTCAAATAGATTTCTTTGGCGCAATTAATATTGACAACAAATTTCTTGAGACTTAACGCATTCAAACGAATTTATATTATTCATAAGTTAAATTGACATAACAATCAAGTTTTGTTCATCATTGAAAACACAAAATCATATAACATGATATCATTAAATTCAAATCCAAACGTCTATTATGCAATATGATATAATCACTCAAATGGTACCACAACATTGAACATTTACCTCTTTGCACCTATACATATGTATTGTAACATAAAATCGTTGTTATAACTTAATGTTACTAAACTTTGATTATTCAATATTGTGTTATATATATATATATATATTTTATGTAGAGCAAATTACTTTTCACACGGCGAAAGACATATTATGGGAATCTATGGTTAGACACTTTTTTGCCTAGTCAGGATATAGAGCAACACGTGGGAGAGGACTCTGAGAGGGTGCAAAAAGCTTGGAGCGCTGTTGACATTATTTTTTTTCTTACCTTGGTATGTGGTGACCAATTGATTGCACGTGTTTTGGACTTGTTTGGCCATTACATGACAGTAGATGACTCAGAGCTTATGGGATATTTTGATAGGGAAATAGATGATGCACTCAAGCCGTTGGACATTTTGTTGCCTCATGTCATGTGTCTGGACAAGGTTCATGAAGAGAGGCCAAATTTGATTGATATTACTGCACCATTCGAATATGTGTTGCTAATTTGCCTCATTAGACTATGTGTAGCGCCAATTGTGGCATCTTTATGTGCAAGTACATCGAGTATTTCAGGTTGGGGTGATTGTGAAATTTTACCTCTAAGCATAGAACCTACTTTAGGGTAAAGATGACACTTGATTTATATACTGGATGATTACATTGATGTTATTTACTTCATTTATATTACTGCTCTAATATTTATATTATATAAGGATCATTAATACCAAATGTGCTAATCTTTATATTATATTAGGATCATTAATCTTTTATGAATTCCAATTTTCAAAAGTTCTCATGGTAATCAAATTTGATCTCTCTTTTATTGAATTTCTTCTTTGTTACCAAATACATTTAATATGAAATATTAAAAAATTAATTTTGATACTAATAGTGAATTCTGTTAGATCTACATGAATTCGGTTGTTTATCATACATAATAATTACATGTTTAATAGAAAAAAATAATTCTAAATGTATATATAAAAAAAATACACGATCCACGAGCATTTAATGTTGTGCTCGTGCACCATGCCAAGAGCACCACAAATGGTCAGTGTTAATGTAAATGGTTATGTGGGGTAAAATTGTTTGATAATGATAAAATTGATCATTTTGGTAAGATTGAATTGAAGGTGGTTATATACATAAACGGGGGTCCATAACAAGGTCAAAACAATAATTTTTCCTTAAATTAAAAATCAAATATGACAAGAAAAAATCTTTAATGGAACATTTTCTCACATCATCGTGCATAAATATTACAGTTGTTTAATAAAATAGAACCCTTTTAAGTTTAAGGATGCATTTTAAAGATTATAAAAAGAGGTAAATAGAAATTATAATAATTTTTAACTTATTTTAATCAATTTGTCAATACATTTTTTTTATCATATAAGATAAAGTTTGATACTTTCTATTTGTTAATTTTTCAATATATATATTCTTAGAACACACATATAATATAATATAATAAAATACTATCATATACATATTCGATTTTAAAGATTAGGTATACGAATATATTATATTGTGTATACACACACACACACACTCTTATATATATATGTTTAAAGAAATGATTGTAATATATTTAAAAATAAATATATAATAGTAATTAAGTATGATGGTCTTAATGAAGACATTTTTTATATAGTAGATCAAGAAAATACATTATCAAAATCAATATTTCCATTTCAAATCAAGAATGAGTAATGATAGTTTTCTCTCTTTTTTTCTTCAAATGATCTTACAAAAATATTTACTAACATTTCATTAGAAGTAGTTGTGTTTATCGATTTGGAACCGGTGGTTCTAGGTCGGTTCGGTCCGGGTTGAGGAATTGAGAAGGATGGAATAGAAACCATGGTAGGCTGGTTCGGGTCGATTTCGCAGTTTGAAGTTAATTAAACCCGACAGGAACCACTGATGGAATCATTAACAGGTCGGGCTGGTCCGGTTTTGGTGCTGTTCTGATCTCTTAGTTGAGAGTATCGATCTCTTTGAAGAATGTATCGATCTGGTCAAGTTTATAATTTCTTTTGAAGTCTCTAACTTGAATATATCAATCATTTTACTTGTATGTATGGATTTGGTCCAAGTTATAATTTCTTTTAAAATCTCTGACCTGAATGTATTGATCTTGTGGATTATGCATATCAACCTCTACTATATGTATTGATCATTCATGCTCTATGTATCAATTTTATTGGCTTATACATAGATTTTTCACAGGAAATTATTTAGTTTTGCACAATTAACAACGTATATTCATATAATATCATTTACAACATATAAACACATCAATCTCCTTTATATATCATATCAATCTCCCTTATATTTAAACATATTTAACAATATCCATATTACAAGTGAAATTGACATAATTAAGAACTAGATACACTTCATCATCAAAAACATATAGACACATTAATAACTAACAAAATTTATTTAAAATTAATAACTAACAATAATAATAAACAAATAAAAAAATAACAAAATTAAATTAATAACTAACAAAATTTAACAATTAACAATTAAAATTTTACAATTAATTAAATACTAACTCTAATTTTTATATTGATAAACAAATTAAATTACTAACTTCGTTAATTTTAAAATTATGAACTAAACTAAATACTAATAAAAATAACTAACTTATTTTGTAAATAAAATTTTAAAATTAATAACAAAATTAAATACTAAAAAAATTTTGAAATTATTAATTAAACTAAATACCAACTAAAATAACTAAATTAAATACTAACTAAAAATTTAAAATTAATAAATAAATTAAATCCTATATTGAATACAGTAATGCAATTGCTAACATCAGATTGTCAAAATTTGTAGAGTTTGCAATTTGCATCCACTAACATTTTTGAACAACTAAAATTGAGAGTAAATATTTAAGATTTAGAAGGATAAGAATTAATTGATTTAAAGTATTGTATTGAGATGAAGAAAATTGAGTTGAGAGAAATTGAGTAAGTGAAAAATTGAAGAAAGAAAATGAATGACAATTTATAGAAAAAGAAATTAAAAAAATATTAGAAAAAATGCAAGTTTGTGGGATATATTAATTTTTTATTTTTATTTTTTTAAGCATGATCCGCTTAAACGGGCTCGAAAGATTTCAGGTCGGTTACGGGCTCGAAAGATTTCAGGTCAGTTACGGGCCGGGCCTCCGGTTCTATCAATGACCTTTGGTTTTAAATTGATAGAATCGGCACGACTCGACTATGTAATATCTCAAAATTTAAACCAATGACATTTTAGTCATTTTATACACTAGGGGCAATTTTGTTATTTTATAAATTTATGTCGGGGCATTGAAAACTAAGTAAATAACTCTGTAGTAATATTTACTTAGCTATTGAGATTGATTTGATAACAATAAGTTAAGTTTAGAAAAATTTTCTTTAAAGCTTTATCCACGTAGCCGGTTTTCAAACAAAAATTAATGTTGATTAAAAATTTGACTAATAAATGGTTTAGTTCTACTAAAAGAGGACTCAATAAGGATCAATATGAATCAAATTTGAGTTAAATCCGAGATCGGATGAGAGAGAATCAAAGCCTAAAACATAGTATATGTGTATGAATATTACAAATAACATATTTACTGTTTTTTTCTATTTAATTTCTTTTCAATTTTCAGGGGCAAATAAGTAAGTTTTGCACATTTTAATTGAGATTAACGCTGGACAAAAAACCAAAACAAGCCACTTTTTCTTCTTCATCCTGTAGCCATCATTTTTCTTCTCATTTTCATTTTTTTTCAAATTCCTCAAAATTACTCATTTCCAATCGATTAAAGTTTCGTTTCTTGCTGCTAATTACACGTACACAACACGAACTACACTCTAAGAATTTCATTTGAGCGATTTGGTAGACGATTAAGTCGGGAGGAGAATAATACTACTATTCATAATTTGAGGATTTTCAAAATTACTCGCAATTCGGATGTCTTAGGGTTAAATTCACCCTTCAGTATGATTCCCAGCATCGTTGTTATCGTATTTTTGCAATAATATATTTTTTTGATAATAGTATTGTTCATCACAGACAATTTTGTCTATTATACTTGTTTAGGCTAGAATTAAATCGATTAGCTGTTGGATTAGGTAAAATTAAATTTTATCGGAAGATATAAATAGTGATAGTAGCGTTTGCTCTTGATTTAGATTTTGAAATAATGTGTTATCGTGACAAATTGGTTAGTAATGGTGAATTAAGTATAATTGATACCTTGATTATTAATCGTTAGATTCAGATTGTAGAAGAAAATATAATTCAGAAAGGAGAAAAAACCTTGTTGTACATCAATATCGTAGTTAAATTTTAAGCATTTGTACTTTAATTATTATGTTAATAATTAGTATAAATATGTTATAGATACGCCAAGGTTGCAGTCATCTAACCCCTAATGATTGAGTTTCTGTTCCGTTTTTTGTGATACCTATGAGTGGATTTTTACATGCTTTTCATTTCTTTAAAACTATTTTATAAAACTTAATGTTTTATGAAATAATGAATAGTTTATTTATAAATTGATTTACATTCTGCTTTATATTGAAAATAAGACTTACTTTGAGCTATATATATATATATATTGTTGTAGAGGATCTGTTGAGATATTGATTTTGAGGACAAGAGGCTGCCATTGTGTTTTGAATTGTGTTTTATTTCTGTTTTCTACATTTCTGACAGTATGCTAGCAATTATTTCAATTTTTACTTAAACCTAGTCTAAAGACATAAAGGAGGAAGTTTATGTGCTTTGAAAACACATTCTGATTTGTGTCTTGTAGAAGTACCGATACATGTGAGAAGTAGGAGGCGAAAGGCGGTCTAATATTTGACCAGAAATCTATACACATCACTGCATATTATTCTGTTTTTATTTGACTATTTGGAATGATAATTCTGGAAATTATTATAATATGCAATAGATATCATGTTAGTATGATTTTTGTCTGAAATTGATTTTAACTTTAAATATATTTTATGTCAAAACTGAATTTACTTAAAATTTTCATTTCAGTATTCACTCACTGAGTTTTCCCTAAAACTTGCTCCACCATAGTTTTTAGCGATTGTAGGATTTTCTTCTAGGTGAGGATTCTAAGAGATATTCGTAAAGAGCATTGAGATTCTAGATTCTCCATGTAGTCACCTAGGAGTTAATGTTTGTGGTCTGTTTTGTACATAGGGCATGACGCCCAATTATGCATACACATTATGAGTGTGTCTTATGTATATTTCTGTGCATATTAATATGTGTGCATATACTCTTTTATTTATGAGTATCATGGTTTATATCTGGAATTGTGTTAATGGGCATGGAGCCCTTAGTATATGTGTATGAGTTCATGCATATGATCGATATTTCTCTACATTACAGTTTATATATACAAGTTTTTGTCTGAGACTTATAGATGTAGGATTTTCCTACCTCTATGCCATCACAATATTAATTTACCAGTGTGTGATAGACTACTTCAATGAAATATATCACGGGCCAACCTGACCCATTAAACACCTCTAATTAGAAGTACCTATGATATTTTTTTTTGTTTAAAAAATATATCAAACAACAAGCATTTAATTTTTATATATCAATCGAATAATACAAAATATACAACAATGTATATTAAGTTATTTGAAAATAATTTTCATAATATCACAAAATTCTCAAAGTATATGCTTAATATTTTACCCTATTTGATAATTTTCAAATTTATTTAGATGGGCATGATTTGTAACTTATGATTCAAAACTTGAGATTCACAATGTAAAAGGAAAACATAATATCAAAGATTTAAAGTAAAATTGGTGTTATCGAAACCCTCCAAACTCTTTTTAAAACTCTTTTTCTTTTAATTCTTAATTTTAAGTATAGTTTAAATTACAATAAAATAAAATAAAAGACATATAGTGTATTTCATTTTGTATTAAACAATGTTTATACCCATATATTATACGTATAATTTATTACTTTTATCAAATTTTAACTTCTATTTTTTAACAAATTCAAGAAGATTGTTTGTCATTCATTTTAATTATACTATCAAAGATATACAACACTACTTCAATGAAATAAAAATACTAAACACAAAAAAGAAATATACAAAAAAAAAAATTTAATATTAAAAAGAGTGATAAGTAAAATTAAAATTTAAGAATTAAATCAATTCTCTTAGCTCAAATATCTGAGATAAAAAGTAAACTTCTCCTTTTTGATCTTCTTCTTTTTAGGTGATAGTAAAATGCAATTATAAAAAAATTCTCGTCTATTATTATTATATTTTTAATGGGATTAGAAAATTAAAAAAAAACACATTTTAACTGAAAGTTTATGAAAATTAAAAATACTTAATAATAACAAAGTTTAATGAAGTTGTAGACAATAAAATATTTTTTGAAATTTAACAAAATGTTTTAATAATTTTTTTTTACTTTTAATATATTTTAACGGGATAAATAAAAAAAGAGGATTTAAAAAAAAAAACTTTAAAAGAATTTCAATAACATCACTCTTGAAGTAATTTATAATGATCACACATATATGGTTGACCATTCTATAAAGAAAACCTTACGGGCTCCATGCCCCCAACTTGCATATATAAATAAATAAAATAAATAAATAATAAAAACAGCCTGATAGATTTTATTTCAGTGGCAAAATTATTTTATTCTACAATAAAATAAATAAGGGATAACAATGAATAAGTCCCTGTGTTTTGAAAAAAATAATAAATAAAAATATATTTTAATTACTTGCAATAAATACATCTATGATGTTAGTCATTATGTCATTATAAATTAGGGTTGTGGTAATTTGGACAGGCATGTCGTATTAATATCATGTTAAACGATCGGATAACATATTTTAAATTAATTCAAATCATACCCATTTAAATGTTAAGAATTAAAAATACTAATATAACATGATTATTAAAGGAATTAAAGAGATTGTACTATCTAACATAGTATTATTTATTCAAATACTAATAAATTTTATTTAAAATACAATTTAATACTTTTAAAATATGATAAATATAATTAAATATTTTTTAAAATGTAAAAAATATAAAAAAAATCTATAAAATTATAAATGAATTAATATGATATATTTTTTAAATAGTTAATTGTATCATATTCGTATTAATCAAAACTATTTATTTATATAAAATTCGTATTGTGTAATTGTATCATGACCCAAATTGCTACCCTTATTATAAATAAGTTTTTGATAAGGAAAAAATTATATATTTTTATTATTTATTTATTATTATTAATAAATATATATTTTATTTATTATTTTATTCAAAATAAGGGACTTGTTAATACCCTAATAAAGAAAAAAAATTATTATTATTATATATTAACCTTCCCGCCTACAGTGGGACACTAAACCCTTCTCTTATAAAGGGAGAGTATACTGCTTTAATTAAACAATTTTCGCTTTCCATTTTAATTTTCTAATTATCATACATTCCCATTCTCTTTCTTTCCATAATCTTCAATTCACGTCTTTTTATTTTCTTTTTTCCAATTCACAAACACAAACCCAATTGAATTGAATCGAAGCAAACCCCATCTGGGAATTCAAAGAAATGGTAAAATAATTCTTCTTCTGTTAGTGTTTTTATTTTGTTGATTTTCCTCATATTGGTTTGAATTTTGTGTTAATGAAATTCTATTGATTTTTTCATACAATAAATTTGTAATCTGCATTGAAATTCTGTGTTTTTGTTTCAAGAAAACAGAGATGTTTTCCTTTATGTACTCTTGTTGTAAACCAGAAATTAAAATTCTGAATTCAACCCAGAATTTCATTGATGTGATTGAGTTTTTATGTATTCATTTATGAATTTGTATATAATTTGATAATTTTTTTTCTTTGATGTAGGTTGGATGCAAGTTTATGAAATCAACAAATTGGCTTACTACACTGCTCCAGAGCCAGTTCTTCGATCTTTGTATTGAACATGAATCACTGAAGAAAAACGAGAAAAACGTTTTCTGCATCGACTGTAATACTGGATGTTGCAGAAACTGTGAGGCGGCGGCTCACCGCCGCCACCGCCGCCTTCAGATCTGTAAATATGTTTATCAAGACGTCGTACGCCTTCAAGACATGCAGAAACATCTCGACTGTTCTAAAATTCAGGTTCCTTAATAAAACCCTTCTTGAATTATTGCTTTAATTATGGTAATTAATCTTAAAATTTTGTTTCTGGGTTTTTGTTGTCAGTGCTTTGATTTATGATTCTGATTTGTTTGAATGATTGATAGACATATAAAATAAACGGTGAAAAAGCTGTGCATTTGAATCCAAGGCCACAATTAAAAGATGCAAAGCCATCAACAAAATCAAAAACTGGTGCTTCTTGTGAAGCTTGTAGGAGATATATTCAAGAATTGCCAAATCGATTCTGCTCCATTGCATGCAAGGTTTATAACATAAACTTTATATTAATTGATGATAATAGTAAATCAGTTAATTTCTTAATTACTAATTCATGTATTATTGTTTTTACATCATTTCATTTTCAGCTCTTTGTTGTTCCATTGAGTCCTAAAGAATCATTTCACAATCCCATTTCAGATCAAGAACTTCAGTTCAGAAACGAGTACAGGTGACAAAGAATCATCTCTAACGCTGAGTGATCCGTCGTCTGACGATAATCCACAAGCTTCTGACAAACCAGCAGTATTGAGGCCAAGAAGAACAAACATGCACAAGAGAAAAGGCAACCCTAGAAGAGCTCATCTCAGTTAACAACACAAATAAATTATATTTGCTCCTCAAATTCTTTCATATATATATTAAATTACTATCAATTACATTTTGGGTCCATATTTACTGAGATTATTAGAAAAACTAATAAATCAAGAAATTTGCAGCTTTCGTGTTTGGATTTATTGTTGGGTTAATTAGTTGAGGGGTTGCACAGCAAATTATTTTGTTTATCTTTTTTGATGAAATATTGTATCATCGGTTGAATTAGAAACTGCCCATCATAATAAAACTTTAATTTAATTTATTTTATTTTTATGGGATTTGATTGATATGAGTAATTGGGGTCATATATTATTGATGGGAATGTTTGGAAATGTGTTGACATGGCTGGTTTACTTGTTTTCTGCTTTTTATTCTTATTGTTTTTATAAATTATTTGTTTAATTTAGGGCGTCAAAGATTGATAGATTTGTTGCAATCTCTGTCGAATAGTTGTGGTGTCAATATTTGTTGGTTGTTCAAATTGGGGGCCCTTTTTTTTTGCCCCTTACATTATGGCAAATATTTATTGTTTATGTCTGTTTTATATGAATGTGGCAGACAAAAAGAGCAGGGAAAATATGGTGAGAAATTCAGAATTTTATTTTTGTCCATGTTGCACATGGCAATGAACATGAACGAATATACTTTCTATTTTTCTTTATGCAATATCTCAAAGAATTAACAACCATTAGCAATTAGATTATGTGCAAAGTGGGATCTTTTAATTATATTATTGTTAAATTAGCGATGACTCTGAATGAAAAATTTAGGTTTTGTCTTATAAATAATGTGTATAGTCTTAAATGCAATAAGGGTTTTTGAAACGTAATTTGATGACATGTTAATTGAAATCAATGAGTTTAAATGAGTCTAATTCAATTTCAATTGGATAAGATATTATTAGATTGAGTGATTAATTTTATTTAAAGAGACAATCGATCAATTCAATTAAATATATTCTTGAATATATGAATTCAATCTAAAAGATTCCGATGGATTTATTAGATTAAATAGATTGATTTAAATGAATATAAGATTAGATTTAGGGCTATTTTAATTATGAGAAAAAGTTGGGTAACTTATTATGTTGGCTATCTTGCTAAACAAAACCTATAAAAATAAAAATAAAAGTAAAAGTTATATACGTATACCATGTAATGGTTAATTTGTATGTGTTAGGCATGTGTTTGAGTGTGTCTTTCGGCTTAATTTCAAAGCTTGCTTTATGGACTTTTATTTTTTCTGAGGTTCCCTTTTATAATCACATGCTGCCGTTACCTTTCCCATTCGCCATTAATGTAGATATGATATTAAACTTTTTTCCAATAATAAAAAAAAGAGAATTCTTTTTTCCATGAAAAATTAATTTCTATTTTATATTAATATTACAAAGTCAATAAAAATTGTAAATTTTGCACTACGTAAAGTTTTTGATAAGACTATTGTTACTCGTACAAATTTTTATATAAACTTATGCATATAAACATATATATACGCTTTAAGTATATTAAAGAATAAAATTGTGGTGTCAGCTACAACTGAGTTGCGGAAAAAATATACGTCGAATACTCCGGACAGACATTCTCGTCCGACAAGTCGGGCATCTGCCTTTGAGGCGGATAGCGTTGGTGATGCACGACCGACAGAAAAGATGTCCGCACTTTGTTGACGATTCTTCCTTCATCGTATCCAAACATATCCCACACGTGAACTTCACTTCTTCTCCTTCCACCACCGCCGCATGCTTCCGATTTCTTGATGCGCATTCGGTGCATTTCTGCCGTAACATAACGTTAAAAGCAAGCAAGCTAGGTTTAGTTACAGTACAACAGTTGTAATAAGACAATCGTTAAGTACGTTTTTGATGACGTTTTGAAAATGGTTTAAAATTTTATTATTATATGAAAATAATGTGTCAGTTTGTTGAATTGCTAAATTTTTTTAAAGAATGTTTGTAAATAATATTACATATATAAAATTCTCACCTGCGAGGCATTTGAATCGTGGGATAGTTCTTGTTCTATCCTGTTGATTGTTTGGCCTTGAAACGCGACGTCGCTGCTATCTGCTGCCAATCCATTGATATAATATTATACTTACGATTCGAACAGACGAAATTTACATAAAGATTAATGAAGAAATATTTTTTACCAGTTTTTGGTCCAGGTCCTAGTCGAAGTTCAAGATCTTCTTCAGTCAATGGACCAAATGAAACTGAATGACGTCGTTTCGCCATCCCTCTGTTGAATTAAGGGAAAAAAAAAAAAACTAGGGTTTTTGGGTTTGCAAGCTTTCGTACACAGCAATTACCTTATCCTCAAGAACCAAAAAAAAGGGGGGGGGTGTGTGGTGGTGTGGGGGGGGTGTGTGGGTGGGTGGTGGTGGTGGGGCGGTGTTGGTGTGGGGTGTGGCGGTTGTAGAGTGAAGAAAGTTAGATGGGATTGTGGTTAGATGTAAGTGGAATAATGCAGATTTATATATTAGAAGAAAATTCATTTCATTTCTATAATTATAATTAGGGATTTTAATTCAAAAATGATATTAGACAACTAAGTTTTTAAATGTGACAAATCATTAGATTTTTAGAATTTAATAAGAAAACAAAATGGGTTGCTAGATCCAATGTATATTGATAAATATCTAACGTCCAAATCCAATTTTGAAAATATAATTAAATTTCGAAACATTATGAGTTGTTTTATTTTTTTATTTCTTATTTGGATCTAATGGATTTATGAATTAGACGACTAAAAAAAATGAATTGAAGATATAATATTCACATATTTAGTATTATTATATTTAGAGGTGTGACAAAATAATAAATATAAAAATGAATTTTAAGAAAATATTAGAGGGTTGTCACTATAAAATAAAGGGTAAATGATACATATACCACCAAAGTATAAAGCAAATGACATTTTTTTTTCTCAATTATATTTTCCGTTTAAAAAACGATTTGACTGGGTTTGTCTTTCGTAATAACTAATATATCTCTACTAATTGAAATCTGATTGTTATTTTATATTTATTTATTTATGTATAATCGTTATATTTCTCTCTTTTAATATGATTAAAAAATTACCAATTGTATTTAGCAAAATTGACATAATTGATATGATATAAATATTTTGAAATACAAATAGACAGGTTTGTATTAATATTATTATTATTTTTTATATAAAAAATAACAAAAGAATAATGAATTTTTAATTTTAAATAAAAAATATTTTATTTATTTATTATTATTCTTTTTTTTATAAATATATATATTTCTTTAATTTTAAAAAAATTGCTGCCCATTCTCCATGCGTGGCTGCGTGAAGGTTTTGGTGGCCTTGCGATTAGAGATGGCAAATGGGTCGGGCAAGCCCGGCCTGTCCCATGAAAAATGAAGTCCGTCGGGTCGAATCAGACCTATACAATACTAGTACTTAGTCGGGCCGAGCCGTTTAGAAACACATGAGGCCTGGCACGACCCATAAAGTCTGGTCTTGTCGGGCTTAGGCCAGCCTGTGGGCCAAAACTGCCAACCCAAAAAATTGCTTTCTTCGTCAAACTCAAATAGTCAAATTCAAATTTGAATTTTGTTTTGATTTGGAGTGCAGAGAGCCAGAGACTCAAAGAGAAAACTGCAGAGCAGCAGCCAGCAATGGCAGATCGCAGACAGTCAGGCGATGGCTGATAGAGATTTTTAAAATGGTTAGAAAAATAGTAAATGTAAACTCTGTTTTTTGAACATAAGGGTAAAATAGTTATTATAATAATTTTCATTTTCACAAATGCATTTGTTTATGATTAGTTGACACATTAATGAGACTTAGGTGAGTTAAGTCAGTTCATAAAATGATTATAACGAGTATTGAAATAGAAATATATGTGGATATTTGGGTTTATTGAGGTATTATGAGAGTAAAAAATGTGATCGATTATCGATTGGAATGTGAATATTAGTATTTGAAATAATATTGGAAATATAGCTTGAAAATCTGAATTTGAATAAGTCAACTATAGGATTTTGTTATTGAAAATCAGATAAATAGTCTCGTTAGTTAAGCTTCATGAAGTGATGTGTCAACTACGGAGTTTTTAGACATTTTTTCTACGAATATTGCATTTAGTGCATATATGTTTAATTATTTGGAAATATGAAATTAATTATTAGATGCATGTGTGGCATTAAGTTTCGAAAACTCGAGATAAGGATCGAGTGGGCACGATGACTTTTAGTAGGAGTGATTACCCTTCCTTTGTTATGAGTAAATTTATACATACATGAATATGTAAAATATATGCGTGTTATAATTATATGTACGCTTGTGTGTTATACAAGTGATTTTACTGTTAAAATAGAATTTAAAATGAATGTGTTTCCATGTACTTATTATTGTTATTTGGAAATGTTTAAATATGGTTTGCTTTTATAAATTTATGATAAATATACAAGTTGAGATGGCCGGGGAGGCTTGATTTGTTTTTATGATTTGAAATCATTGATTTAAATTGATTTGTTTTTATGCATGTATATTGGAGATGAGGCTAGTAAGGCCAGATATTGTTATATAGCCAGTGGGCCAGTTTCTTGACTATATATATAGGGAGGTAGTCTATAAACGGGCCTATAAGAGACCGTATAAATGAGTGGAGTCGGAATGAGGCTAGTATAAGGGAGAAAGACCATGGCAAGCTCGTGGAATACAAAGACCCTATGGAAAGTCCTAGCAGCTTGATGAGGATCTCATGGATTTGATAGATTACGAATGTTGTCGTTCGTGTCACTAAGCGATTACTCGAGGCCAACATCAATGAGGCGAGCTTATTTTAGAAATGCATGTTTTAAAAGAAAATGAATGATTTTATAAAATATGAGGAAATGATTTTATATTTGATAAAACTTTATTGTATATGATTTATGCATAAAATACTCACTGATAGTTACAGTTTTATTCTCGACCAAGGTAGCGTGTCAAGAATAGATGGCCAGCCTGATTAATTATTTAAAACTGTTTGTAGACCAATGAAATATTTTTCAGATTATTAATTTAAATGAACATGTATATATATATATACTTTGAGTATATAGTTTTAGAAAATCCTAATATTAGGATTTTGTAAATGAGTGTGCATGTATGTATATATATATGCACTTTATTTAGTATATATGTATGCACTTTATTTACTCACTGAGTATATTAGTATACTTAACCCTCACCTTTATAGCTTTCAGGTTAGACGCCTTAGTGCTCGCTGGATTAAAGGTAGCAGTTGAGAGCTTACGACGCTCTGGTTAGGTTCTCTCTCTGATTCATTTATGCTTTTGGAACCACTGGATATTTGTAAAACTATTTGAAAACAAATGGTTTATGTAGACATTTATGTTTGTTCATCTCGAATGAAAATAATTTTCATAACTGTATTTTATTTGATTAATATTGTCTGTATTGTGGATGAATTGATCATGGATAATAAATTCTTTGATAATGATCCCAATGATAGAAGTAAATGATTTGCAAATATGATAAAAGTTTAATGATAAAGGAAAGTTTTCAGGCTCAAAGGTAAATGAAGTATCATGAAGATTTGTGGCGGTTGTCATAAGTGGACTCTAAGTTCAGTGTATGACAATTTTAGTGGTATCAGAGCCAGGTTTGTTAAAAATAGTTTTCAAAGATTTTGAAAACAGTTTGAGATTTTAAATCTGGTTAAATATAGTTTTGAATATAATTTTTTAAATTATCTAGTTGTCATTAAGTGAGTCAAGTTGTATATAAGTATATACTGTTGAGAAGTATATATGATTAAACTTAGTTCTTTATGTAGCATCTGGAAATGTTTGTTTGATTTTTGGTTTTTAAGTTACAAGACATGTTTTCTAATGAATAAAGAATTTAAACTGACAGATTTCACTTGAGGTGATTTTGGCCATTCTATCGTTCAAATATCCCGTCAACCTCGCTGTTTCAAAAATTGTTCCAACACTTATTACTGAAAATTCCCTTGTACTCAAGCCTTTTACTTAGATATTGAATTGAGAAATTTTTTTGATGTAATGATGTTTCAAAATTTAAAAGACATTCCAACATATGGGATTGGAATACTCGATGAATAGTTTATATGCTCCTTGTTAGAGTTTAGTAGCATGTGAAGTGGCCAAATTTCTATGCTGATTAAATTTATAATGCTAATTTCTTTATACTAATCCTATTGATTGTAGATATTAAGATTATTTTTCTTAAACAATGTCAATTGAACAAAATTTAGATGGAAGTGAATTTAGTTCTTTTGCAACTAGTGTTTCTAATTTTAAAAGAACTAGAACATCAAGTTTTTGTAATATTTTACATTAGTGTCTCAACTTAATAATACAATTGAAAAACAATAACAGAAAATTGTTTGTAAGTTGTGTAAAGTTATCCTAAGTGTTGAGAATGGAATTGGACATTTGAAACGACATACGACAAGATGTACTCAAATGCATGTTCCGCCATAAGACTTTACCAAATCTTTACTTGCACTAAATACTTATGAGGACAACACTGCACTTATTTTAGGTACTGATATTAAGTTATGAGAGAATAGATTGCTAAATAGATTACATCGAGTGAACATCCTTTCACTTAGGTAAAAGATAAAAGATTGAAAAATTTCATGAAAAGATACGTTTAACATTATTTTAAATTAGTTCATAGAAATACATGTAAGAGTGATTGTAAGAGATTGTTTGAACAAAAAAAAAATATGATTATAACTTTTCATTGTTTTAAAGGTGTTATTTCTATTATGAAACATTAAATATGTTAGTCATATTAACATGATATTAGCCTAAATCCTCATCCATCAAATGGATTAATTATTAAGCAAGCTAATAAAGATCAATTAACAATTAATTATCCTTATTAACAAGCATAATGTATGTTTAACACTTAATACATACATTATTTAATAAAATACAACTTTTGCATTTTAAAATATTAAGGCCAAATATTAAAGCAATCTAATCAAGATAATTACATTACAATTAACCATTAATTGTTTGCATTCAGATCATTAATAAAAATTAACAACCAAACATGCATTAATGATCAAAATTATAACTTTTTCAAAGGAAATTCAACATGGCTGAATGCAGGCCTTCATGATCATTAATCAAAATCAACAACTAAACATGCATTAATTATCAAAATTGTAACTTTCTTTTTGAAAATTCAACATGGCCGAATACATCCATGCAATAATCATGTTCTATAATCATTTCATCATATGAAATCATACTTCCATGGCTAAAAATCATCATATGACTTCATTAATCATATTAGCACATCAAGATGATGAACTATTCATCATCTTCTCCATTGAAACCAAGCAAGAACAACAATTGCTCCATAAACACTAACTTTTCAAATTCAAACCCAAATCCAAATCTTTCAATTTGAACCATCAACCAAGCATATATTCAACATATAAGGATGCTCTAATACCATTTGTAATGTTAATTTGGTGAAAGGATGGCAATTAGGGTTTATTTCATTCAAACATGTAATTTTCATCAATTTTTGCAAAATTAACTTAAAATACATGGAATTAAGCTAATAATTATCTTAGGGATAAAGAAATTAACCTTGAAAATACAAAGTCTCCAAGAAATCAAACTCAAATATTGCCTCCTTGCCTTGGCCGAATTTCTAGAGTGAGAGAGAGATGAGAGCTTTTTGATATTTTTGATAATTATCAAAAATCATACCAAAAAATTAGAAAATGGCCTCATATATATATATATATATATATATTTTTTTTTTCTCATTTACTAAATGTCCCTAGTCTTTTTAGTTAATGAAAAATAAGTCCCAAAACTTATCTAATAAGTTTTTCAATAGTAAATATAAAATATCACTTAGGCCTCTCATACTTTAAAAGATTACAAGTTGACCCCAAATTTTGTCAAACTTGTTTTGATCAAATTTATTTTAATTCTATTTATAATTTTAAATATTGATGAAATTTTATAACTTACTTTAAATCATATTTGGATCATTAAACATAACTCTCAAATTATTAAATTATTTAACGAGTAAACTATTTACAGTTTTCTGCTTAATATCATCTCCGAGAGTACCAGCTCTCTTGCGAAAAATATTTAATCTATTTCATAGTAAGAAAGAAAATAAGTTATTGGTTGTGACTTTTTGGGTTCACTGTGAAGTTAGTTGTGATCCGAAATCAATTTTATCGAGTTCGTTCCAAATAATTCGAATGCTCAACGACTATAGTTAACATCTAGCAACATGTTATAGTCCTTAAACTACAATAAAGAAACTCTTTATTGAACCTATTATATCTAAGTATACGTTTCGTGTGAATAATCTCTTTCCATTCGTCTAATTCCAACTATGTTAGGGCTAATAGATGTCAAAATTCTAAATTTAGTCATATGCAGATAATTAGTCAATACGCACTAAACTTGTTATTACGAACTCTTCCTATGACATTTATGATTTGGCCAAAAATTTTGTTTTTAGAAGTTTACTAATATTCATTTGGGAACTTAAATTTAGACCGAGTCAACGAAACCTCAAAATCCTCTATATTGAGTTAATGAATTTCATCTGACAATCATTTGCAACTTGATATAAACAACACATGACCAAATCAGCTTATGTGTACAAGATATGATTAGCCTCGCATTTGTACACCATATGAATCATGTGCATTTATACCAATCAACAATATGATATCTTAGGTCTAAGTAGTAGTTAATAAACTAATATAATTATATGATGAATTATTGACAACATACTTCCGTGTGATTCATCATAGCTTTGGTCACGTTCGAAAAATAGTTTTCTAATTGTTAATCCACACTAATATCCTAATAATATGACTATCATGTAACTCGTACTAATATCATCTTATGATATTCATTGGAGACATTCAGTATGCCTACTGTGCGATATTGATGTCCATTCGATATTGCATATGTAGGAAACTATTTGGATAATCTAATTATCTTGGACAATTCATATACATATTCTATCATTAGTATATATAGATAGAAGAAGCAACATACACACATGAATTGAAATAATTTTTTTTTATTAATAAATATATACAATATATATTACACTAATAATTTAATACAATATGCCAAAAATCGACAACATGAATGATTTTAGGGCATACAATACCAACAATAAGATGTGTTTATATATTGTTTATTTGATAGTGTAATATGTTTTAAGTTTAATTAATTATCATTTAGAAAAGATTAGAGATGCAATATTATACATTTCATCATATGGTTTTAGAAGACAAGATTTTAATTCTTCTTTATTGCATTACGGATTACAACTTAGGAAGTTAATGATTGATGTGAAAACTCATTTAAACTCTACGTATTTGTGTTGTCCTAGTTAGTAATACACAAGAGGAGGGTGAATTGAGTTATTAAAAATTTAATGCTTAAATGAATGTAATTATAAATGTACTGTAAT
>JAXCLQ010000009.1:1395145-1453257 GCA_035584115.1 Cedrela odorata
ATATATATATATATTTGAATTAATTATTATCCATATTATATATAAATGACATAATTACTATTATTAATTGCTAGGCAAATCTTAGAATCCTAACCACTTCTCATATTCATTACCTTCAATCATAATATATCCTACGTAGGAACGTTTTTTCTTATTTGAACTTATATGTGTAAATTGACATGGCATACACAACCCCATCTAATTTTCCGAATCAAGACAATTGGGATTTGGATTTGGATTAGAGAAATTAATTAATTAATTTATTTATTTATACATACATACATACATACATACATACATATATATATATATATATATCATGGGATAAGATCCTTATGGACCTACAAAAATCATGCCACTTGGATGTCTGCCTCACCCTCTATATATTGTCGATTTTTTGTCTCTACTATATTGTCTTTATATAATTTTATGTATAATTTCTTGTAATTTTCCAAGTATGAATCAATTAGTATAATCAAGAAACAAATTTAAAAATTAATCCTTAAAAAACTATTTTCAATTCCCAAAAACATTACATTAAATTTTTTAATGAAATTTATTGTCTTTGACTGAAATAAATAAATAATTTTTTAGAAATAAAATATAATACCTCCTTATATTCCGAATCAAGACAGTTGGGATTAGTTTAGTTTTTCAATTACCTTAGTTTAATTATTATTACATTAAATTTTTTAATAAAATTTATTGTCTTTGAGTGAAATAAATAAATAGTTTTTAGACATAAAATATAATCCCTCCTTATATTCCGAATCAAGACAATTGGGATTAGTTTAGTTTTTCAATTACCTTAGTTTAATTATTGTTACATTAAATTTTTTAATGAAATTTATTATCTTTGACTGAATAAATAAATAATTTTTTAGAAACAAAATATAATACCTCCTTATATTCTTAATCAAGACAATTGAGATTAGTTTAGTTTTTTAATTACCTTAGTTCAATTATTATTACATTAAATTTTTTTTAGCAAGAAGATATCAAAAGACAATTCACTACAGTATACACTCCTCAAGAAAACGGGGTGATAGAGGGAATGAATAGAACTTTGTTAGAAATGATAAGGGTAATGTTGAGATCAGCAAAATTACCTAAATTTTATTAGGCTAAGTTGTTAATACCGCATGTTATCTGATAAATAGGTCACCATTAATGGCAATTGAGTTGAAGATAGCGATGGAGATGTGGACTAACAAACTAGCTGATTACTCCAACTTCCATACATTTAAAAGTATTGTGTATGTAATGTATAATTCATAAGAAATAACAAATTTAGATCTAAATTTCAGAAAATACATATTCTTAAGGTATGTTGATGGAGTAAAGAGGCATCGCATGTGAGACCCCATTACTTACAAACTTATCATCAGTAGGAATATTATTTTTGTAGAAGATAAATTATAAAAGAAAAATGACAATAGCACTGAAAAGGAAAAATCAGAGACTACTACAGTTCAAGTGGAAAAAAAATCAGAACATGAAGATTCTTCTGAAGTAATACTGGAGCACGAAGAAGGACTAGTAGAGTCTAAAGTTTCAGACGATCTACGATCAACTCGTGAGAGAAGAACACAATCTTGAAAATCGGAATATATTATGGAGAGTAATGTTGCATACTGTCTTTTAATAGAGGATGAAGAGCCATCAATTTTCCAAGAGGAAACGAGTAGCTCGGATGCACATCTGTGGATATCAACAATGCAAGAAGAAAATGAAGCTCTTTATAAGAATAATACTTAGAATCTTGTGTCATTACCAGATGAAAAGAAGAACATTGGAAACAAATGAGTTTACAAGATCAAGCAGAATAGCAATGATCAGGTGGAGTGGTATCGTGCAAGATTGGTGGTTAAACGGTATGCTTAGAAAAAAAACATTAATTTTAATAAGATATTTTTACCTGTTGTACGACTTATTACAATCATATTAGTCTTGGCTATGTGTACTACATTTGACTTATATTTAGACCAGCTAGATATAAAAATTACATTTTTTTTTATGAAAAACTTAGTTTGCAGGTTAACCAAATCTCTATACGGTCTCAAATAGGTGTCAAGGTGTTGGTACAAGATATTTGACCCATTTATTATTATCATTGAATACAACAGATTGAATTTCTACTATTGTATGTATTTCAAGAGGGTTGGTGATAATGATTTCATCATTTTACTGTTGTATGCGAATGACATGTTTGTAGTAGGCCCTGACAAAGATCGAGTCCAATAATTAAAGGTAAAATTACCTAAGGAGTTTGATATTAAAGAATTAGAACCAACAAATAAGATTTTAAGGATGTATATTCACCAAAATACAAAAGACAGGAAGATTTGGCTTTCCCAAAAAATTATTTAAAGAAAATCTTGCGACGCTTCAACATGTAAAATTGTAAGCTAATTTTTACCCATTTTCTTGAGAATTACAAATTATCTTTTGTAATGTGTCCTAGCAATGAAGCAGAGATGATTGATATATCTCGAGTACCGTATGCATTAGTAGTGGGAAGCTTAATATTTGTCATGATATATACAAGATTGCATATTGCACAAGCAGTAGGAGTAGTCAGTTGATTTATAGTTAATCTTGGCAGAGAGCATTGGAATATAGTAAAGAGGATCTTGAGATATGTTAAAGGGGCTTTAGATGTTGCTTTTTATTATGAAGGATCATAATGTATTGTTAAATGTTACGTAGACTCGGATTATGCAGGTGACCTTGATAAAAGAAAATTAACTACTGGTTATGTTTTTACACTTACAGGAGAAGCTATGAGCTGTGTTTCAAAATTGTAAAGTATGGTAACATTATCTATAACAAAAGCAAAATACATGGCAGTTACACAAGCATGCAAAGAAGTAATCTGGGTTAGAATGCTCATGAAAGAACTCGGGCATAAATAAGAAAAAATCTATTTGTTTTGTAACAGTTAGAGTGTCTTGCACATCGCAAGAAATCCAATCTTTTATTCCAGAACAAAACACATAAGTGTTCAATATCATTTTATTCAAGGAGTGATGGAGAATGAAAAAATAGGCATATAGAAAATACATACCAAGGATAACTTAGCTAATGTTTTCACTAAGCCAACCAATACTGGCAAGTTCAAATGGTGTCAATCCTCTTGTGGCTTAGTAGAAACGTAAGTGAATGGTAAGGTAGAAAGATTGATGTGGAGATGTAATTGATTCTTAATCAAGTCTGCAAATGAGAAAATGTTGCATATATATATGTTGGGGGCTTGACTTTGAAATTATTGTATATAGGTTGATATTTTCAAATCCGGTGACTTGACTTTGAAATTTAAATTTCAAAGTCAGTGGCTTAATTTTGAAAATTGAATTTCAAAGTTGATGGGTTAACTTTGAAAATTGAATTTAAAAGTTAGTGGGTTGACTTTGAAAATTGAATTTCAAAGTTTGTGGCTTGATTTTAAAAATAGAATTTCCAAGTTAATAGTTTCAAAGTTGACAGCTAAACAATTTTGAGAAGTTTTCATATGCATTGGTTAATATTGATTGCCTATAAATAAAAGATATTCTCACTCCATTTGTTTGTCCCTTCTTAATTCTTTCAATCCCTTAATTTCTCAATTTCTTACAAAGAGAAATATCAAAACATTTGATTTGAATGTGATTTTTTTAATACTTGTGATAGTGTTCTGGAATTATATTTTCTTTATATTTAGAGAAAAGTTGTAATCTCTATTTTATAGTAAATTTATTTACTTTTCCCGTGATTTTTTATCCTAATCAATTGAAATTTTTCACTTAAATTTGTGTGTTACTTATTTTCATCTTTATTATTATAATTGTATTTATATAGTAGGCAAAATCATCTTTATTATTTTTACAGAAGCACTTGTTTTTAAAAACAAAAAGTAAAATTTGACCCTAATAAAGATAACAATAAGGTTAAACGAGTATTCTTAAAAAAATTAAGAATTTTGGGACATTGAGTCTAAAATCAGAAGGGTATCGAGCGTATTCCCTTTTTAATTCTGCTAATAAATTTTACGGTATTATTTACAAAATCAAAATTCAAATTTGTATTCATTAACAATTTTGTACCTAAACCTAGCCACAACAGTATAAAAAGGTTGTTTTTCTATATGCACGATAGTCATTGAGAAAAAGTGCTTGATAGTTTTTGGGTTATTTCTTGAAAATGAAGAGACCAGTCTACTCTCGGCACAAGGTAGAGAACTGATTTTTGGCTTCAGGACAACACAATACATGTGCCTCTCCCTAAGAAAGGCTAAATAACTTTATCTCTCTCTTGTTTTGATTTTTTAATTTCATTATATCTTGATTATTATTTTTATAATAGTTTTCTTATAACATAGTCGAAAAGATAGATGAGATAAACATATTTTCTATAATGTAATTGTTGTCATATATTATACATTTTCAAAGTAATAAAAAAATTAATCATATGAAACATGTGACAATAATGTATCATCATCACATCAACAGCATGATAAAGCTTGTATTAAAGTTTATATTCCTAATATTATTGATAATTAATAATTATCACTCATTGATATTTTTGAGAAGAGATTTAACAAAATTATTAGACTTTTTACATTCAACAAAAAGTGAGAAAATTGAAATTTCATAAAAAAAAAAAATTGAAAGTGTCTCAAAGTTTCATTAAATTGAAAAATAAGCTTAATTATCTAAACTATAAAAAAAAAAAAAAAACTAAGCTAGTTAAGTATTTAGACACACATAAAGAAATAAATAAATAAATAAATAAGCTTACAAACTAACTCAAATACTTTGTATTATAGATAAATCTAACTCTTTTCAAGCACAATTACAAATTATTAAACATATAATATTTTTTTAAAATACAAAGAATTCATTCATTCAACTCTTATCTTTTTGTAAGAGATTTAACTAACTAAACTATCAATTCAATCCTTAGATCTTTTATCTCATGTGATGACGGATCAAGCCCACCATTGGATACTTGTGATCAAGTTGTTCGTAATCCTTTACATGTTTCTTAAGGTCCAATAACTAGATTCAGAGATAAAAAGATCAAATAGACACTAGATGAATTTGTTCAGAACATAATGACATAAAAGACTCAATTCGTTATTTCACTTGCACAATTAGGCTCAGTTAAAGACTATAGATGGTACAATCTCATTCAAGCATCAAAGGAAGAGAGTACAAACCCTTAATAGGCTCCATTATACATGGACTAAATTTGTCATTATTCCTTGACCTATTATCTTATTATAGTTTATGAGTACTTTTGTCATTTTCTGTTTATAGACTTTTGGACCTAAATTTTATATGACTTGTAGTACTTTGTGATATTTTGTTATGGACCAAATTTTAAGTTCAAACTATATCATTAGAGTTATTAAATTAAAAACTCTAATTTTTAGGAGTATAATGTATTTAAGGATTTTATAACTCTAGACCAAAATGAGATAAGAAAATACATCTTATTAATTAAGAGTTAAGTTTTTTTTTTCAAATTCTTTTCATAAACTTAATTATTAGAACTTATTAAAAGTAATCTTGTAACATTCTCTTTCAAAATATCATTGGTTAATTGTTTAATCGTGAATTTCGAATCAACGGTTAACTTTCCTTCTTTAATTTGATTATTCAGAATTTTATCATCATTTTTTTAATTTTTAAAATATCATTTTTTTGAAAGTTCACATCATAATTAGAGATTTAATTAACAAAACTGCGAGAGAAAGAATATACGCATGTTTAAAGTGATTATAAACATTTATGTACTAGATTTTTGTTAAGAACTCTACTGTTTATCACCAATTTTAGTTTTTAATATATATTTTTTTAAAATATATATAAATAAGAAATTATAACAAACCCCAACTCTTTGGCTGAGCAGAACCAGCTAGTTCTTACAACACTTTTTGCCTTAAAATTACAGGTATATATATATATATATATATATTCTCTTCAATTTATTATTTAAATTTCTTGACCCATCTATGAAAATTATATATTTTTTGGAAATAGTAAATCTTTTCTCACTTTCATAATGTTGTGTAAATTTAATTTTGGAATAGGTGATCTTTAAATCAGTTATCATCCCTCTCGACAGACCGAACCTCTTGAACTAAATATGAAATTACAGGCTCAATAATCAATTGAATTTGAATTCGATACCGAATATGCTTTTTCCCTAGTCTAGTCTGGATGCGGCTGTTTTGTTCGTAAACCATTTCCGTCTTTTTGGTGAAGACATGTACTTTAAAATTAATCAAACCATATATAATTATATAAATATAAATTTTTAATATAAAAAATATTATTATTATATTATATATATTATTTAATTCTAGTAAAAATATTTAAAAAAATGTGACCAATGATTAATTTATTTATTGGTGAAATTTATATAAAAATTATCAAATGAGTCAGACCAATGAATCGATTTTCTGTGGCAACTTCAAGAGGAAAATTTTGACTGCTTTAGACGTGAGTAGGTGGAGTCAACGGGGCAAAAGCCGCCATTAAAACAGCTTCACCACCTCTTCCTCACTCGCAACTCATTCATTTCACACCACCAGAAAACCCAAACCCAGAGCCATGTCTCTCTTCTTCCTCTTCATCCTCCTCCTCTCAAAATTTTCACCATCTTCGTCCCAAAACATCTCTTCCTTCTCCTCCTCAGACTCTCCATGGCTTCCAAATCAGAACAAAATTCTACTCTCTCCCAACTCCAACTTCGCCGCTGGTTTTCGGCTAAAACCCAATTCTCAGAATCTTTACACCTTCTCAGTTTGGTACAACACCATATCAGAAAACACAATCATCTGGTCTGCTAATGACAAATCTCTCGTCACATCCAACGATTCTTTAGCCATCAGCAGCACAGGCCAGCTCAGTTTGGTCAATTCTTCTCGCGTAAACTTGTGGCCAAACCCGGCAATAGCAACTGGTAATCCAAACGCAACTAAACTTTCGTTACAGTTACAGGAAGATGGGAATCTCGTTTTTGAAAAGTGGGAGAGTTTTAGTCTACCTACAGATACAATCTTGCCAAATCAGAACATAACCGGCACGAAACTCGTCTCCAAGAACGGTAAATTTAGCTTCTTGAATTCGAATCAGCTGTTTTCTTCTCCTGCTAATTTCCCTTATTGGACAAGCGCCAACGCGTTTCAAGTGCTTGACCATTCGGGGAAACTGACAAAAGCAAATCAGGAAACACTGTTTACATCAGATTTTGGTGACGACCGGTTGCGAAGATTGACACTTGATGACGATGGGAATATGAGGATTTACAGTTTTGATCCTAGTGCTCGTAAATGGATCGTCGTTTGGCAAGCTGAACAAGAATTATGCTCAATCCCTGGTGTATGCGGGGAGAATTCTATATGCATAAATGATGGATTCGATTCTACATCTTGTGTGTGCCCACCTGGGTTCAAGAACAGCAGCACCCAAGATCAAGCATGCGAAAGGAAAATTGAAATGAAAATTCCTGGAAACACCAAGTTTTTACAGCTTGATTATGTTAATTTTTCGGGTGGCTCGAACCTGACGGACCTGAAAGCTGAGAATTTCTCAATTTGTCAAGCCAAATGCTTAGCAAACCCAAAATGCGTCGCCTTTCAGTTCAAGTACGATGGCAAACGCTATTGTGTGCTTCAAGATCAGCTCCAATATGGGTTTTGGTCTCCTGGCACAGAACTAGCAACATTTCTGCGGGTTGACAATTCAGAAAACGATCGGTCAAACTACACCGGCATGACCAATTTGCTGGAAACAACATGTCCTGTTCGATTCAGTCTCCCTCTTCCGCCGGAAGATTCCAATACGACGACCCGCAATATAGCAATAATATGCACACTTTTTGCTGCGGAGCTGATTTCCGGGGCGCTTTTCTTCTGGGCATTTGTGAAGAAATACATCAAATACAGAGATATGGCTCGCACTCTTGGCCTGGAATTGCTCCCTGCTGGCGGACCTAAACGGTTCACATACGCCGAGCTCAAAGCAGCAACAAATGACTTCTCAAATCTCATCGGAAGAGGTGGATTTGGCGACGTTTACAAAGGAGAATTGTCCGATCATCGTGTGGTTGCGGTCAAGTGCTTGAAAAATGTTGCTGGTGGGGACGCAGAATTCTGGGCCGAGGTCACAATTATTGCCCGCATGCACCACCTAAATTTGGTCCGGCTTTGGGGCTTTTGTGCTGAGAAAGGTAAAAGGATACTAGTTTATGAATATGTCCCTAATGGTTCACTTGACAAATACCTTTTCCGCGTGGGTCCGATCGGGTCATCAAGGCCCGGCATGGAGTTGGATCAGGATCCGGCTGACAGTGACATGCCCATCCTCGATTGGAGTATCCGGTACCGAATTGCCCTCGGAGTAGCAAGAGCAATTGCTTATTTGCATGAAGAGTGTTTGGAGTGGGTTCTACATTGTGACATCAAACCGGAAAATATACTTCTGGGCGACGATTTTTGTCCGAAAATATCTGATTTCGGGTTGGCAAAATTGAGGAAAAAAGAAGATATGGTAAGCATGTCTCGGATCCGAGGGACCCGTGGGTACATGGCACCCGAATGGGTTAAGTCAGATCCGATTACCCCAAAGGCAGATGTTTATAGTTTTGGTATGGTCTTATTAGAAATTGTTAGTGGGTCAAGGAATTGTGAAATCCAAGGGTCCTTGTTGAATAGTGAGGACTGGTATTTTCCCAAGTGGGCTTTTGACAAGGTGTTTAAAGAAATGAAAGTAGAAGACATTTTGGACAGTCAGATCAAGGATGTGTATGATAGCCGGTTGCATTTTGATATGCTGGATCGCATGGTGAAAACGGCAATATGGTGCCTTCAAGATCGGCCGGAGCTGAGACCATCAATGGGGAAAGTTGCTAAGATGTTGGAAGGGACGGTCGAGATCACAGAACCCAAAAAGCCTACCATTTTCTTCTTAGGAGATGAGTAGATTATAAATATATATTTTTTAAAAAATTTTGTTTGTGATTTTTAATTTTTGTGGTCTTAGGTTTATTTTAGTAGTGCTTTTAATGTGGAGTTCTGATATGTATCCATAATCTATGATGATGATGATGATTATCAAAATAAATGATAATTTTTATCTTATTATTATTATTATTTTACTAATATTTGAATTAGTTTAAAGGCTCAGAATATATGAATCAAAAAATTTAGTTATATTTTATTTTAAATTTAAATTTAAATATTAATTTTTTTAAATAGAAAATATTTTAAAATCAATAATCTTACATTTGTACACACTTATTTTAAATGTTAGATAAATAATCAAACATCTTAATAAAGACATAAATAAAATAATTTTAACTTGCACAGAAACAAAAACTATGTTTATGTGAATTTTTTTTATAATTGATATTATATGAAAAGCAAATATATATATATATATATATTAATTTATAAGACAACCTTAATAATTCTAAAAAATACAAAATTTGTAAATAATAATAATAATAATCATACTACTTTAAAATACTTTACGTTATGCAATTTTATCCTCATAATAATAATTCACTATAAATAAATAAAAACATCAAGATTGTAATACTCTAAAATTTAAACTAAGAACATTTTATTCATTTTACATATAAGATATAATTTTGTCATTTTATAAAATTATGTCGAGATATTAAAAACTAAGCTACTGGTCTTATATTAATGTTTAATTAGCTATTGAGAGTGATTTGATAACAATTTGTAAAGTTTATAAAATTTTTCCTTAAAGTTTTATCCCTGCACCTAACCTTTAAACCAAAATCAGTATTGATTGAAGAATTCGATTGATAAACAGTTTGTTTATGCTAAAAGAGAACTTGATAATGATCGATATGAGTAAAATTTAAGTCTAATTCGAGATCAGATGAGAGAGAATTGAAGGCTGGAATATAGTATATGTGTAGAAAAATAACAATTGACATATTTACCATTTTCATTTAATTTTTTTTTAATTTTCAGGGATAAATTAGTAATTTATGCACATTTTAATCTCCATTTCAGCTAGACAGAAAGCAAACCATCTCATTTCTCTTTCATTTTCTAGTAAGCTTCTTTTTGTTTCTCGTTTTAATTTATTTTTAAATTACTCAATTTTCAACCAATTAAAGTTCTATTTCTTTATGTAAATCACATGTACATAAACACGGACTGCACTCTAAAAACTTCGTTTGAGCGATTTGGTCAACGATTGAGTCGAGAGAAAAATACTGTCACTATTTACAATTTGGAGATTTTTAAAATTACTCGCAATTCAAACGTATTAAGGTTAAATTGACTTCTCAGTATAATTTTCAGCATCGTTGTTATATTATTTTTGTATTTTAAATAATTTTTTTTTATGATAGTTACTGTTTATTACTGTTCATCATGGACATTTTTCTGATTATGCTTATTTAGGCTAAAATTAAACCGATTAGTTGTTAGATTAAATAAAATTAAATTTTGTCAAAAAAATATGAATAGTAGCAATAACGTTCGCATTTGATTTAGATTTTAAAATAATGTGTTATCGTGCAAAATTGATTAATAATAGTGAATTAAGTATAATCGACTTCTCGATTATTAATCGTTAGGTACGGATTGTAAAAGAAAATATAATTTAAAAGAAATGGAAAACTTGTTGTACATCAATGTCATAAATAAATTTTAAACTTGTGTTATTCAATTATTACGTTAATAATTAGTATAAATGTATTTTAAATGCGTCGAAAGAGCGGTCATCTAGCCTCTATTGATTGGGTTTTTGTTCCGTTTTTTACTACACCAGTAAGTGAATTTTTACATATTTTTCATTTCTTTAAAATTGTTTTATAAAACTTAATGTTTTACAAAATAATGAATAGTTTATTTATAAATTAATTTATATTCTGCTGAAAAATGAGATTTATTTTGAGCTATATATATATATATATATATATATTGTTGTGAATGAGTTATTGAGATATTGATTTTGAAGTCAGAAAGCAGCCATTGTATTTTAAATTATGTTTTATTTTTTATTTCTGTATTTTTGACAGTATGCTAGCCGTTATTTTAGTTTTTACTTAACCTTAGTCGAGAGACATAAGAGGGGAAGTTTATGTGCTTTGAAAGAACATTCTGATTTGTATTTTGTGAAAGTACTGGTACATGTGAGAAGTAAGGGGTGAAGGGCAATTTGATATCTGACCCGAAATCTATACATATCACTGCATATTATTATGTTTTCATTTGATTATTTGAAATTATAATTCTGGAACTATAATAATACGCAGTGATGTCCTATTAGTATGATTTATGTCTAAATTCTAACTTTAAACTTATTTTATGTCAAAACTAAATTTACTTAAAATTTTCATTTCAATATCTACTTACTGAGTTTTCTTCAAAACTCACCTTACTTCAGTTTTCAGTAATTGCATGATTTTCTTTTAAGCGAGGATTTTAAGAGATATTTGTGACGAATATTGGAATTCCAGATTCTTTGTGTAATTATTATTTTTATCTGTTTTGTATATTGAGTATAACACTTAATAATATATACATATTATGATGTGATTTTTGTATATTTCTGTGCATATATTCTTTTGTTATAAGTATTCTGGTATATGTTTGGTATGTTATTGATGAGCATGGAGCCTTTAGTAAATATGTAAGAGCTCAAAAATATAATTTATATTCATCTGAATTATAAGTTTTGTCTGAGACTTATACAGATAAGATATTCCTACCTATATGCTATCACGACACTGATTTACTGGTGTGTAACAAAGATATCCAAAAAATTATCTAAATACAAAAAAATTTACTAATAATATTTTATTAAAAAATTGAGATGAATGAATTTAGAGAGAGAGAGAGAGAGAGTAATTTGAAAAAAAGAAAAAATGATAAATTTTTTAAAGGTAATGATGTAAATAAAATAATTAAGTGGGATATTTTTAAGAAATATTTTAAAACTTTTTAGGATGTTCAATCTTTTAAGCCAGTTAAAATTATAAAAATTATAATTGGCCCTAAAATTATGACTATTTTATTTAAAAATACCTTATTTTATTACTACTGATAATATTTAATAATAGATGGCGACACATCAAATATCACCATATATTGTATATTTAAGATAATTTTTTAATCAAATAAAAAAATATTAAAACTCCACCTCACTTATTTATGAATAATATTAAAGATGCAAACTCTTATACAAACAGCTTCATATAAAATTATAATATTGTCACTCAACAAACACAAACGATTGTTTTTTTATGTAGAATTTCTTACTACCAACCAATATAATTTTATTGGCCAAGATAATTCGTTAGTGAGTTGAACATTAATATACTATAAATCAAAGTGGAATATAAATTATTAGTTATCCATTTATTCTACTCCAAGGCATTTGAGAGTTGTAGTAAATTGAAATTGACAAAGACAGATGCTAAATTTTGATTTTAATTCAGTCATGAAATGTAATATAACTAGTTAAAAATTTAAATCTCATTTTAAGTTAACGAATTTAAATTGCAATAATATGTTGCTAGCTATATTAGGTAAGGATTTAAATCTTATTATTATTATTATTATTATTATTATTGAATTGGTAACTCTAGCTACAATTTTCCTTTCATCTTGTTACCATAAAATAATAAGAATCATAAATAATATTTATTTTAACAACCAAAAATATCCCATTAAAAAAATATCCCATTTTTTTTTCTCTAATATTCATTTTACATTATATAATATTAGAGAAAAATGAACTCTTGTATTAATTATCGTTTATGATAAGTATACAAAATATGTCCTTATCTAAGATAAAAGGAAAAAACCAAAACAAACTAGTAATATCTGATAAATAATAATAATAATAATAATTATAGTGATAGACTATAAATATATTAATAATAAGATTAAAAATATTTTCTTATTTTGAGTCTTAACACATAATACATTGATTGATGATTAAATTGATCTAATATATATATATATATATATATATATTATATTTTATTACTTTAAATATGATTATGAAATACTCGCAAATGTAGTGAATTATTTTGTAATTCATGCAAATTTCAATAAAAAATTTTAGTTTAAATGTCAATTATTATAATCTGGTAGTAAGTGAAAAAAAAAAAATTAAGTGTTAATCATTATTTTAAAATATTATGTACCTAGTTAGTATAATTTAAAGTATTAATAATTAAAAAATAGGATTAATTAGTAAAATTATCAGTAAAATATTTTGAGGTGGTATAAGTAAAATAAAAAATATATAACCCGTTTTAAATTAATTTTTTTTTATTATTAGTCATAATAAAATTAATAACACTTCCAATTTCACATTATTATTATTAAGAAATATATGGTTATCATGTAACTTTTAACACCTAAATTAAGGATAAATATAAATTAATTATCACTATCTTGATATACAAAATTTAGGAGTTTCAATTTAGAAATTTGATGTGATATAATATATACAAACTTTCTGTCAAAAATAATAATAATAATAATAATAATAATCTGAAACGTGTCAGCATATAATTGGTGGAACATGGTGGCATACTTCAAACGTAGTGCAGAAGATGATTACCTTTTCTCTTTTTAAAGTTATTTACAAATACAAAACGAAAAAATCATCTCGTTGTCGTCGTCGTCATCTCTGTGTTATAGAAATGGGGTTGAGATCTTCTGCTAGGAAACTTTCTTTTGATATTCTCAGCGAAACAAACGCTTTAGAAGATGACGATTTCAATCTATTCCGCCGCTCTAATTCTCTTCCGACACGAAACCAAGATTCCGAAATTCCTTTTCTTCCTGAGAATCCAAAAAATCGGAAGAGAAAAAAGCACAAGAAGAAGAAACCACAGTCGCCGGAATGCGCGATGATACCTGAAGATCCAGTACCAGATTCTACTTGGAGAGACGCTGGTGCTGGTGGAGTAGTTTTTGAAACCGGATGTGATTCGGCGAATTGCCAGAGCTACGTGAGTGGAGGGACTGGGAGCGTGGCGAGTGTGTGTACTGTGGTGGCGAGTGAGAATGGACACAATTATGTAGAGTTGAGGCAGAGAAGTGTCAGTGGGAAGGAGGAGGCGGAATTGCGACTGGAGGAGTGTTCGACAGAGAAGCAACACCAGAGGAGTGAGCCGAATGGGAGTGTTGTTACCAAGTTGGAGACGGCGGAATCGTTGGATTGGAAGAAGGTCATGGCGGAAGATCCTAATTGTCAGTAAACAAAACTCTTGCTTTAAACAGAGATTATTAAATTAGATAGATTGATAAATTGAAAGTATTGATCGAGTGGATTTTAATCCAAGAATAGTTTAGGAAAAATTCCTTTGATTGTCAAATGCAACGTTGTGAATACCTATACCTTACGGAATTGAAGTTTCTCGTAATTGGCTGTTTAATTATCAGTAATAGATTCAGCAATTATGCCTTAATGAATTGAATGATGCTTCATTGATAGTTGTGATCGTGTTAGTTTAAAGGTGAATATATTGCTAATACTTCATTGATGGTGGTATGACGACGAGTTAACAATTATGATATGTAATTGTCTAAAATTTCTCTATTTTCTTTTCTGCTCTGATTTTGGGACTGTATTTTGATGCCAGATATGTATCCAGTGGAGAAGTCGCCAGTGAAGTATTTTGTGGAAGCAATGTACAGTGGAAATTCATTACAGAGTACAACAACTCTTGGTGATGAGAAAAAACGTCAAAGAGTGTATGATACTATTTTCCACTTGCCTTGGAGATGTGAGCTGGTAATTTTGATTTCCTTTTCTAAATTCAAATTTTCTCAATTCAAATGAAAATAGAAAAAGACAGCCTGGATTAAGACACTTTATGGGTTGCATATATATGAAAAAGATACTTATGCATAGCTACATAGATTCTAAAATGTGACTTTTTTTTCAGCTTATTGATGTTGGCTTCTTTGTCTGCTTCGATTCATTTCTGTCATTGTTAACCATCATGCCGACAAGGATTCTGATGACTCTTTGGAGGCTTCTACATACGAGGTTAGTTATATTGTTCAGTCTGTTTGGAATAGAACATAAATATCACATTTTTTTATTAAAATTTGAAGGCTGTATTTTAGCTAACACTTCATTAGTTTAACATACTTGCTTAGTATGTTTTGGCATACTTGTATTACTGCATTTTGGTCCTTTCATTACGTCTTCTGAAATGTTTGGATGAGGAAATCTCTCTTTATGCTTTCCTTGTAAGAATCTGGAAATGGCAGCACAGCCCCATAGAAGTTTTCATTGAGACAATACTTTCACTGTGGGTTATCTGGCTAGAGAGTTTGCATATACAAATCGATCGTTAGAGCTGTTTTGAAGAAAGAAGAGGTTTTGGGCCATCCTTATTGCTAAACATGAGTTGTGATAATATATAGATATATTATGGATTGTATATTATGGCCTAGAATTTGGTGACAGAATAACCTAACCATGTGTTGTATATTATGGTTTTTGTTGTGCAAAGTATTTACAGAATAACCTGACCATGCTCATGGCAGGCAGTTATTTAGGCCTTCTGCAGCTGAGCTTTGTGATTTTGCTTGCTTTGTGGTTTTGGCTTGTGGAGTCATGCTCTTGGAGCAAACAGGTGTAGTATTTTGCTCTGCTATATTTTTTATGCTTTTCATTTTTTTCCCTCAAAAAGATAAAATTGCATTGATCACTCTTGAAATATTGCTAAGTACAGATACTAACCAGAAATTAAACAACTTTATACCAAGACGTAAACTTTGTAACTTGCATAACACTTGTCCCACCATTAATGTATGTTACTGAAATGGTTAAATATATTGGGTGATGTGGTGTAGTTGTTTATTTTTTTAGCAATTACCTTATCTGTTTTATCTCCGTCAAGAGTTTAGATTTTCTCTGTATAACCTCTCTTTCGGGGCTTATAAAAGAAAGGAATTAAGGAGAGAATTTTTAATATATTTGATTAAACCAGAATTGAGGTTTTAAGTGTAAAACTACATAAACCATTGACATCCATTAATCCAAATACTGCAAGAGGGACTCAAGGTTGAAAAAAGCTTGGTTATTATTATTATGTACTTTTGCTTAACTTCAAGGGTTGTACTGTAACGTAGTCTATTCGACGTCTGAAAAATGTAAAAGTTAAGAACAATTTTGGATTCATAATTATATTCTCTTCCCATTAGTTTAACCATGAGGTTGGTAGTACTATTTTTTGTGCACTTCTTTATGTTATTTTTGTTTCCTCAGATATCAGCTTAATATATCACATGATTCGGGGCCAAGGAACAATCAAACTATATGTTGTGTACAATGTATTGGAGGTGAGAAAATTAATTTTATGCACTTTGAATTTTCTATTTTTAGGAATTTTTTGGTTGAAAACACTTTTTTCGCGTATCAGGAAAAACTATTCCTTAACTGAAAATCTTCGGTTGGATAAATTTTTCTTCTAATAATTCACAATAAATGGTGGAAATATATTTTGGAGGAAGGGTATCATCTGCTAGAATATTAGTTCATGAGCTTATTTCAAAAAAGAACACAAAGATTCTGTACATATATTTTGTTGGAAGAGGATTCAAATCAATATGAAAGATTGATGTATAACTTTATCAAAACCAAGAGTTTCGGCAACATCGTAGAGATAGAATTAATTCCTATGAGAAATTTACTTTATTCACTTTGGCGAAGGGGATTCATAAAAAGTTTTAGCTTTACATTGGTAATCAAACATAAAAAGAGAGAACCAAAATTTACCCAATCAATTTTCTTATTTGCAGGAAAAGCATTTAGGACTTTAAGATATTAATCACCTTTGGGGAAGGAGAATATTGGTTTAGAAACTAATATTCTCTTGGTCACCTGAGTGCATTTCTATAATTATTTGTCTGAAACTTGGGTAAAATGATTCATTTTTTCCCTTTTTTTTCTTCTCTCTTCAGATATTTGATAGACTATGCCAAAGTTTTGGTGGAGATGTATTGCAAACCCTATTTAATTCTGCAGAAGGGCTTGCAAATTGTACAGAAGAAAACATGAGTTTCTGGATTTGGAGATTCATTTCTGATCAAGCATTGGGAATGGCTGCTTCAAATATCCTTTGGTGTTTGTTGCTATGGCCTTTTTTCCTTATGCTCAGTGCAAATTTTATTTCCCAGTTGGTTCCTTGACATTTTTTACTTGTTCATTCTTTCATTTTATTAGCTCAGGCAATTACTTTATCCACTTGTATTGTTGCTCACAATAATGCCCTGCTGGCTTTGCTGGTATCCAATAATTTTTCTGAGATAAAAAGCAACGTATTCAAACGTTTTAGCAAGGACAACATTCAGAACCTGGTGTATGCTGGTTAGGTTACCTCTTTGCACTTCTTCTTGGACTGACTTCTCATATAATTGATGACATTGGTCTTTGTCCTGTTGTATACATTGCATATAACTTTAGAGAACAAGAATGATTAATACCCTTGAATTGTCATAGTTTTTTTCTCTATATTTTAGATGCATGAGAAAATTGGTTGGTTTGATATAGAGCTGTGATGATTAATATTGGCAGATACACCCTGCTATGCATCATAAAATCTATAAATGATGTTAATTCCTGTAATAAGTGTAAATCTTTCTTAAATTTCTGGATCTACATGCTTCTATATCTTTTGTGAAACAATATCCTTTGACCCACTTTTTAATGGTTTTGTGTCACACGGCAATGTAAAAACCAATATGTTTTTTTTTAATTGTTGGTAGTGACAAGTGGGGAGCTATGGACAGGTGAATTTTAAGGTGGCTAATCCATAACCCTACAATCTAGTTACAACCTATTCATTCTCTGCTGTGGTACTTGTACCCAACTCAAACCTGTTTAGAAATGACCCAACTCATTAACTGGTTTGACTTTTTCTTTGCCTAAGATAATGCTAAGTTGGAGGTAGAGAATGACGGTTTTGTTAAGTTTCTCTAGAAGTTAATGCATTTCTTTGCATGATCAAGTTATGATCATGTTATAGTTTTATTTATTTCTTTCTTTTCCTTTCAAATTATCATTTTGCCAAACTTGGTGCATATTTCAATGTGCTATGAATTTTTCTTCAGTTGCGTCTCTTAGATATATTTTAACATTTGAGCATTTAATTCATTCAGGGTTTGTGACTAGTATATCTCCCTAGTATTTTATAACTTATGATTGGTGTGAATAAGAGTTGCATGTGTTTATTAAATCCAACAGTTAGATTTTCAAGTAAATGCTATTTTGCCTTCTTCATTGAAAGATAAAAGAAGCTAGAGAAACTATTCCATGTAGCAGACTGGGATATTATTTACCAAATATACTAGTTCCCATAATCCTTTCATGTAAGGTCAACATTGCACCTGCACTTGTCATGTATATATATTTTTTCTTCTGCATTTAGATGATTTACATGATCTATTCTGAAGTTTTGTTATGCATTGCTTATGAACAGACTCAGTGGAGAGATTCCACATTTCGGCTTTTTTATTATTTGTTTTGGCTCAAAATATTCTGGAGGCTGAAGGTCCTTGGTTTGAAAGTTTTCTTTTTGTAAGTTTACGTGAAAATTTCAAACCACTCTATGCTTTAATGGGAAAATTGCAGACCTTGTTTGCTGCTCTTATATGCTTTTATTTGTACTCTACAGAATGCTCTCTTGGTTTTCGTATGTGAAATGTTAATAGATATTATAAAGCATTCATTCCTTGCCAAATTCAATGAAATAAAGCCCATTGCATACTCTGAGTTTCTAGAAGACCTATGCAAGCAGGTATATGCTATATTATTATCATTCTTTTTTATTTGCTTAGAGCTTGTATATGTTAATTTTTCCTTTTGATACTTGGCTCTTCTTTCAGACTTTGAATATGCAAACTGAGAATGGGAAGAAGAACCTAACTTTTGTTCCTTTGGCTCCAGCTTGTGTCGTAAGCACCAACAAATTTTCTCATTGTTTTGTAATACTTTAATTGTAGATATTGGCTGCTGATTAGGACCATCCTAAGTGTCTAAATTAGGAAGAAAGTATATCTATGTATATGTATATTAATTTTTTGTTCTTGGATTATAGGTTATCCGAGTGTTGACTCCAGTTTTTGCTGCTCACCTTCCTTGCAACCCTCTTCCATGGAGGCTCTTTTGGATTCTTATCTTGTCCGCCATGACTTATGTCATGCTTACAAGTCTCAAGGTGATGATCGGTATGGGTCTACAGAAACATGCTACTTGGTATATCAATAGGTGCCAGAAGAGAAAACGCCATCTCCATGCTGATTAGTATTTGAGTTGAGTTTGCTTCAAACATATGGCTTGGTTCGCTTGGCTGTCGAAGTCTTGCTCCACTGCCATTAAATCTATTCATGATTTGTAGAGAAACCTTATTTGGTTGGATGAGCAGTGCCGAAGTCTTGCTCCACTGCCATTAAATCTATTCATGATTTGTAGAGAAACCTCATTTGGTTGGATGAGCAGTGGTTACACGACCTGAGCAGCACATTGTATGTCCCGACTGCTCAATTTCACATTACTTATCGCTCCAATTTTGATACAGAGAACGGTTGCTTGATTCCTGGACACAAAAGTGTATACCAAGAATATGGACGAAAATTTCTACAAGTTATAAAATTATCTGTGCAATATGTTTGAAACTAATGAGAGTAATGGGAGGAAAGAAACTAGCTGGTGTAATATTCTCTTCTTTTATGGTAATTTGTAAGCTTTTTTACCCATCCATTTTGTCCAAATTCTTCTAGGTTTCGCTATATATGTGTTACAGGAGTGCATGTTCATAGAGTGCATGCATGATCTAAATATTAGAATTTTAAAAAAAATTAAATTAAAAATATTAGATGTTATTAGAGTTTAAATATTATAATTTCTTTTTTGTTTTATGGATTAGTTTAGATAATTTCAATTCTAATGCGATTTTATTTTTAAAATTGGTATATTGATGTGAATTAAATTTAATCTTAATCTTGATATTTTAGTTGAATTTTGAATTTTATTTTTTTATCAATTAAGAGATCTTTCTAAGAAAAAATATTCTAATTTAAATAAGTTTATTAATTAGATTTAACAAAAAAAAAATACATTTCAAAAACTTAGACCAAATTTAGGTGATATCCTCTTCATTACACTTAATTGGAAAAGTATTTTATTTTTAAGTTGCAGCACTAAAATATTTTTAAAGTGTGTTTTTTAAATGTTTTTCGTACAATATTTTAATGGTAATTCATAGAATGTTTTTTTCCAGTGATCTTTCGAGTTGGATTTATCACAACTTATCTTTTTCCTTCCAAATAGATGGTGATCTATCTTGGAAGCTAATATTTGGGGTAACTTTGTGGCAGGCATAGCGTTCTTGCTTTGCGGTTTTGTTTGGAACCCAATCTAACTTTATCCTTAAACAAACTTAGTGTTATCAATTATACTCGATCTATTTGCATTGCTTAGGATTTGTTGTCTAAAATTGTGGGTTCGCAGGTTAATGTTGTCAGGGCTCATGTTTGGCAACCTTCTCCTGCGAGATGGATTACTTTGAATATTAATGGAGCTACTGATTTCCATAATTAAAGAAATATAGTCGGAGTTATTCTGCGGGATAGCCTTGGAACTCCTAGGGGGGCTTTTTCTACTCCATTGCAGTTTTGTCCACCATTGGTTGTATAGTGTTGGGGTACTTTTGTATAGATTACGTTTCGCATGGAATAAGGGTTTTCGAAAAATTTGTCTTTGCTCAGATTCTAAAATTTCTGTGGACATTACATTTGATAAATTGACTTGGAGAGGTGATTTCCAAGCTCTTATTTGAAATATGAAGAGACTCATCTAGAGAAAATGGCAGGTGAAAATCTAGAATTCTACCTGTGAACTCAACCAATGCATTGATTGGCTTGCAAAATATAGTCTTAAAGATGGTTTGAATTATACTGAGTTCGATTATTTGCCAGGTTTTCTAAGTCGTTGTCTGGTAAATTCTAATAAAAAAGGCTTAGTGTCCTCTCATCCTTATAACCTCTTAGCATTAACTCCCTTCTTAATAGTAATAATAAAAAAAAGTGTGTTTTGTTAAATCACTTTTGATGGTATTGTATAATTAGTAATACTACACTTATGCTTCCATAGTTAATTTACGAACTAAAAATTGGGGCAATATAATTTTCACATTATTAATAATAATATAAAAAAAATGAACTATGATTATCAAATACATAATTATCATAGATTAATATTAATCTTACTTAATATCTCTCTTAAACCAATCACTAGACTTCATTTAGAAAAGATATATACCATGTAATGTAACCCACATTCACTTTTCACAAATCCTATATGTTGTTCACACTATACAAAATTCAGAGAAAATCTAGGAAATTCCTTTGTATTTGCTTTTACACCGCCAAAGTTTGATGAAGTCCAAATTATCCCTGTTTCATGATTCAAAGCTTTTTCTTTTTTCCACTATCAAATAAATATCGATATTGAATTTCCTTGATTAACGGTATGCCTTTTGGAAATTATGACTTTCCTTTTATATATATATATATATATTTGCATGAATGACTTGCCATATTAAAAGGGCTGAATTTTGGATAAATTTGTGGCCAAAGAAAATCAGAGTCTTTATTGGTCAAACTTAAATATACCATATATGCATGAAATGAAATCTTAGTAAATTAATATTACACAACCTTAATTAGTTATCTTAACGATTTGTTTTTATTATTATTGTTATTAATGAGATAATATAATTTTATAATTTTAAAACTATTTTTTGAATATTAACAAATAAGTTCTTGAGTTTTGTTGAAATAATAAATAAAAGGACACACTTTATTATTTTATAACCTATAGGTCCTTAGTAGTAGATAAAAGTAGTAATTTATGACACAATTTGTTAACTCGACATAATTATTAAACGTGCTATGCGACAATTATTTACTATATATTTAAAGTTCTTGACATATAAACTTAGTTATAATACGACTAATTATTGGAGTAATTATATCGTATTAACTCATTTATATTGAATATGTTTGGTTTATATTTTTCACATTTTAAAAAAGTATTTGTTTATATTTGTGGCATCTTAAAAAGTGTTTAATTATATTGAATAAAATTAATTAGCATTTGAGTTGGCAGTGATATATTGTTTAAAAAATATATTAATATATACAAATAAAATCTTAAGCAGTTGATACAATTACAATTTACTTAACTTGTTTAATAATTATGTCGGGTTATTATTTTCAATTTCTAATGCAATTATTAAATGAGTTGAATCTGTATCAACCTAAACTAAATTATGTCTTTGTTTGATATCACATAAATATGATAAACTAACCTAAATTGTCATAGCGAATGGATCTATTGGTAAAGAAATAAAACTAAGGCTATTTGTTATAAATAATTAAATTATATTCTTATTTATTTTTTTACTAACATTTAGAGACCCATCCACTCTTGTTCCCATAATTTATTATATAATTTGATAAGTCAATTAATAAATATTATATAATTGAAAATAATTTTTTTTAGATTATTATATTTTTATTATGTAGGTTAATCGAATTGTTTGTCAAGTTAGGCAATTTCTCAAAAGTTGAAAAATAATATGAAGGTAAAAGCAAGTGCACGTAAAATTAATGCTTAAATATCTTCCTCTATAGACTAAAACTATATAAAAAGTCAAATATGGCAAGAAAAAATTCTTTTAATGGAAACATTTTGCATGAACATAACACTTGTTTAATAAAATAGGATCATTTTAAATGATACATTTTAGAGATTAAAAGAAAAAGTAAATAGAAATTATATTATTTTTAAAATATTCAAATCAATTTATTACTTAATAGATTTTTTTAATACATATTCTTAAAATACACTTATAATATAATTTAATAAAATATTATCACCTACATATTGACTTTTTAAAAATTAATGATGTGAAGTGATTGAAAAAAAGTAAATTTTTAAACAAATAATTATATTATATTATATTAAAAAATGAATATATGTATATATATACACACACACATAGCAATTAAGCTAGTATGTCTATTTTAATGAAGATAATTTTATATGGTAGATCAAGATAACACATTATCAATATCAATATTTCCATTTGAAATCAAGAGTAGGTAATGATAGTTGTCTTTTTTGTTAATATTTTTACAAAACAATTTATCTTTGGAAGTAAAATAAAAAATAAAAAAAATTCTCAAATAAATTATACAACAATGTATTTTAAGTTATTTGAAAATAAATTTCATAATATCACTAAAGTCTCAAAAGTATATTTTACTCCATTTGATTATTTTAAAATTAATTTAGATGCACATGGTATATAAATTATGATTCAAAAATTGAGATTTACAATGTAAAAGGAAAACAGAATATTGAAGATTTAAAGTAACTAATGATGATGGGACATGCATAGTTGACAATTCAATCAAAACAAAACCCTATGGCCCCCATCCCCCCAACTTGCATATATAAATAATTAATTAAAACAGCCTGAGAGATTTTATTTCACTGGAAAAATTATTTAATATTAAAATAAAATAAAGCATGAATCCCTTAATTTTGACAAAATAACAAATAAAAACATTGATTGTTATAACTAAATAGTCTCTACTATTAATTATTATGTCTTTCCTCATGAGTAGGGTAGACAAAGATTAAATGTATTTTAGACTAATTTAAATTTAATACAATTATTATATAAATTAAGCACTTTATAATTCTATATTTTTTTTAATATTTTTTTTGTATATAATATTTTATTTTTTAAAATTCTATAGTATTACTTATTTAAATACTAATCATTATATTTGAAGTATTACTAAATATTTTTAAAGATGTAATAAATATAATTGAATATTTTTAAAAATATAAAAATGTAAAATATATATATATATTTAATTATAAATAAATTATATTATATGATTATTTAAATAGTTAATTGTGTTATAAAAATATTTATATAGAAAAAAATTTTAATTTGAATTGAATATAATTATTAATCGTAACATATTTGTATATCGTATTATTCGTATTTATTATTTTATCAAAACTCGGGAATGTTAATACTCGATAAAGATAAAAATACATTATTATTATTATTATTGTATTAACCTTCCCGCCTACAGAAGGACACTAAACCCTTCTCTTATAAAGTGAGAGTATACTGCTTTAATTAAAAAAAATTCTCTTTCCATTTTAATTTTCTAATTTTTATAAATTCGTAATCTCTATCTTTCCATAATCTTCAATTCTCCGTCCTTTTATTTTATTTTTCCAATTTACAAAAAACAAACCTAATTGGATTGGATTGAATTGAATTGAATTTGTAGCTAACCCCATCTGAGAATTCAAAGAAATGGTAAGATAATTCTTCTTCTATTAGTGTTTTTATCTGTTATTTTCCTCATATTGGTTTGAATTCTTGTGTCAGTGAAATTCCATTGATTTTCGGATGCAACAAATTTGGAATCTGTATTGAAAATTCTTTAAGAAAACAGAGAAAACAAAAAGATGTTTTCCTTTTATGTACTTTGTTGCAATCAGAAATTAAAATTCTGAATTCAACCCAGAATTTCGTTGGTTTGATTGAGTTTTTATGTATTCGTTTATGAATTTGTATTATAATTTGATAAAGTTTGTTGTGATGTAGGTTGGATGCAAGTTCGTAATAAAGAAGAAGAAACAAACAGATTGGCTTACTACGGCGCTGCAGAGCCAGTTCTTCGATCTTTGTATTGAACATCAATCACTGAAGAAAAACGAGAAAAACGTTTTCTGTATCGACTGTAGTACCGGATGTTGCAGAAACTGTGAAGCGGCCGTTCACCGCCGCCACCGCCGCCTTCAGATCTGTAAATATGTTTACCAGGATGTCGTTCGCCTTCAAGACATGCAGAAACATTTCGACTGTTCTAAAATTCAGGTTTCTTTATAAAACCCCTCTTGCATTAATGCTTTAATTATGGTTAATTAATCTTTAAATTTTTATTTCTGATTTGGGTTTTTTGCTTGTGAGTGTTTTTGATTTGTTTGAATGATTGATAGACATATAAAATAAATGGTGAAAAAGCTGTGCATTTGAATCCTCGGCCACAATTAAAAGATGCAAAGCCATCAACAAAATCAAAAACTGGTGCTTCTTGTGAAGCTTGTGGGAGATACATTCAAGAATTGCCAAATCGATTCTGCTCCATTGCATGCAAGGTTTGAGAATTAATACAAACATAAACTTTATATTAATTAATGATAATATTATATCAGTTAATTTCTTAATTATTAATTCATGTATTATTGTTTTTACATCATTTTCATTTCCAGCTCTTTGTGGTTCCATTGAGTCCTGAAGAACAAACTCAGAATAAAATGATCACAATCCCATTTCAGATCAAGAACATCAATTCAGAAACAAGTGCAAGTGACAAAGAATCATCTCTAACACAGATTGATCCGGCGTCTGACGATAATCGACAAGCTGCTTCTGACAATCCAGCGGCATTGAGGCCAAGAAGAACAAATATGCACAAGAGAAAAGGCAACCCTAGAAGAGCTCATCTCAGTTAATAACACAAACAAATTATATTTGCTCCTCAAATTCTTTCATATATATTACTATCAATTACAATTTGGGTTCATATTTACTGAGATTATTAAAAAAAATAATAATAAGTGAAGAAGTTTTCAGCTTCCTTTTTTGGATTTATAGTTGGGTTAGTTGAGGGGTTGTACAGCAAATGATTTTGTTCATCTTTTTTGATGAAAAATGGTATCATTGGTTGAATTAAAAACTGCCCATCATAGTAAAACTTCAATTTATTTTATGGGATTTAATTGATACGAGTGATTGGGGTCACTTATTATTGATGGGAATGTTTGGAAATGTGTTGACATGGTTGGTTTACTTGTTTTCAGCTTTTTATTATTGCTTATAAATAATTGTTTTAATTAGAGCGTCAAAGATTGATAGATTTGTCGCAATCTTTCTGGATAGTTGTGATGTCAATATTTGTAGGTAATTCAGATTGGGGCACCTTTTTTTCTCCTTACATTATGGCAAATATGTATTGTTTATGACTGTTTTATATGAATGTGGCAGACAAAAAGAGCCGAAAAAAAAAAGATGGTGAGAAATTCAGAATTTGTTCATGTTGCACATGGGCATGAACATGGACGAATATGCTTTTTTCTATTTTTCAATACTCCATACTCGATGTATAAAATCCTTAACTTTATGCAGTATCTCGAAGAATTAATGGCCATGCGCGATTAGATTATGTGCTAAGTGGGATCTTCTAATTATGTTATTGTTAAATTAGCTATGAATCTTTATGAAAATTTTTGGGTTTTGTGTTATAAATAATATGTATAGTCACATATGCAATAAGGGTTTTTGAAACGTAATTGAAATCAATGAGTTTAAACGAAGTCTAATTCAATTTTTAGTGGGTATGAATTTGTTAGATTGGATGAACAATTTTATATAAAAAAGAAAAACAATTGAAAGGAACAATCAATTTATTTAAATAACTTCATGAATATATAAATTCAATCTAAACCATCACGATCATTGAAAAAGATGAATTTATTAGATTAAATTGATTGATTTTTAAATGAATAACATTTGATTTAGGACGATCTTGCTAAAAATAAAAAATAATCTTGTGTTGGGGCGTCATGTGTGTCTTTCGTTTAATTTCAAAGCTTGCTTTTTGAACTTTCTTTCTTTCTTTCTTCTCAGGTTTCATTTTCATATTGAAAATAGTGGAAGCTATCTTCTGTAATCGTTGGCTGCCTTTCCCTTTCTCTTTCCCATTGGCCGTTAATGTAGATATGATATTAAACCTACCTTACTCTCATTCTAGAAAAAAATAAATAATTTTTTTTTTAAATAATCACTTCTTTAAGTTGTTTAACGAAAATGAATGAGATTTTTTTTTATTTATAAAATTGAATAAATAATTAAATTTTAGACAAAAATACCGCAAAAGTAAAACATCAAAGATTTCAATCACACTTATATGTGCTTTGAAATCCATTTTTTAAAATTTTGAATGGACCTCCAAACGTTTATAATAACAAAATATTTCAAAGTTTTGCATATTGATACTCACGAGTATGATTTTAAACAGAGTTAATTTTATCTTAATGACTAAATTGTAATATTTTTAAAATTAGAAACACATGGACTAAAATAATTTTTTTTTTGAATGGACTTCCAAATTTTTTGAATTATAATGACAATTTTTTTTTTTTTAAATAATGCATATCGGTACTCATGAATTAGGTTTTGATCATATTTAATGTGTGATGTACACGTGGAAACCCAATTTTAAAAATTTTGAATAAACCCTCAAACCTTTGGAATTAACAAATATATTACAAAATATTTCAAAATCTTGCATGTTGGTACCCAAGAGTTATGGATGGCAAAATTACCAGTAGGAACGGAGGCTCGCAGGGGCTCGCCCCATTCGTAGAGGGGATAAGTGATGAAATTGTCCCCGAATTTAAAAACAGAGCTAGAACCGGGATGGAGACAAGCCCCAATCTATGCTTTGTTTTCTCATTTTTATATTATAATATATTTAAAATTAAAAATAAAATTAATATATATATATATTATTATATTTACTTTTTTATCACCTAAAAATTTAACAAAATAAAAATATAGTAATTAGTTGATATTAAATTAAATAACGAATTATAATCATTGAGTTAAATTTTTTAGTATATTAATACAAGATTAATAAGGAAAAAATAAATTCCGAGATTTTATTTTCTTATCTACCAAATAAAGTATTTTTTTTTATAAAATTAATAAGAAGATTTAATATTTTTTCTACAAAAATTAACATAAAATTTAATAAAATTCTAAAGATTTTATTTAATTTAGTTTATTTAATTTTAGTTTTATGTCATATTTATTAAGAATAGAGTTTTAATTTATTGATAAATTAATTTGTTAATATTTGTAAAAAATAAATAATTTATTTATACATGTTAATTTAATTTTTTGATTTAGTTAATATTTTGTATAATTTTTTTTATTTATTTAATATTTATAAATAGCGACGGTCGAGATTTGGATCCCTGATTAAAAAAGGGGACAAGGTAGAGATGAGAAACTTTTCTCAAAAGGGGGATAGGCTAGGGCCAGGTTTATCACTCCCAAAACAGGGTAGAGATTGAGTTTACCACTCCTAAAACGGGGACGAGCACGAGGATGGCCATCCTCGGCCCGTCTGGCCATTACCATCTCTACCTTGAGTTTGATTTCAAGCACACTTTATACGGGGACCAAACTACAATATTTTCAAAGTTGGTAACACAAGGACTAAAATACAAACTTTTGAACGGACCCCAAACTCTTAGAATTAATAAATAATGGCAAAACATTTCAAATGCGTGCATAATCATACCCACGGGTTTGGTTCCGATCACACAAACCAAGATTTTGATCACGCCAATTTCTTACTTTTTGGGTATTTTCGTTTAAATTCAATTTTTTTGATCAATTTGGTTAAAAAAAAAAAAGCAACTTGATTATTTTCATAAAATGATTTACCTTCTAATATTTTATATTAATATTAGAAGGTAAATACTTGTAATACTTAATTTTTTTGTTAATTGTGTTATTACTTACATAAATTTATATACAAACTCATTTGTATAAACAAATGTATAATATTATGTATATAAATCTTTATACAAATTTATTCATATAAATGAATGTTAGTTACTTTATGTCATTGCTATAGTCTAACAATCTTACATTATCACAGTAGTATAAGAAAATAAATTACATAAAACACATATATCTTTGTCGCATTAATTTGTATGATAGAATTTGTATAAAAAACTTTTATTTTTAGTACTACAGTTTTGATAAATATTCATTTATACTTGACAATTAATATATATATATATATATACATATATAATATTAAAAGAAAATTTTAAACATCTTCCTAATTGAGTGTAAGTGGGATTTGAATCCCTTGTCTCTTGTATCACCACAAAAAATTTATAAATATTTATTCACCTATATTTAGTTGTTAATAATTTTATTTTACAATCACAGTAAATTATAAGTTTGACACCTCAACTTAAAACCTCTAATATTATATTAACTAGAATCAACACGAATATAGATTATGTTTACTACTTATATATGATATTTTATGAGGAGAAATAGAATTTGTGATTACTAGATATTAAAAAATGTAATAAAAAATTAGGTAAATTGAGAAGACAAACAAAATACGACAAGGCTTGGGTTAACGGCCCAAACCAAAATTCAACGCACCCGCCAAAACGAGCGCGCGTAATTTCCGCTACTGCGTTTGGAAAGCTTACGCCTACGTGCGTACGTATAGTCCGTTATCAAAACCAAATTCACTGCCTTTCATTTCTCCCACGAATATAATTCCATTGTTTTTTTTTTACCTTACCAATTTACATTATTAAAATTTTCTGTCGAGAACAATCATTTCTCTTCCACTTTCATCTCTCTGGGATTTCATCATACATTCCTGAAATGTCGGTAAGTTATTTTATTTTATTTTTAAACAAATGTTCTCGTTTGTTTTGCTTATTTGTGTAATATATTTTTTTTACAATGAATGCGACTCTTGGTTGTTATATTTTGTTGAAATGTGAGGAAGTTGAGAAAATCTGTAATAAAATCGCTTTGTAATCTCTCTGCAGTGTTGTTTTTATTGGTGCTAAGGTGAATGAGAACGTAATTGTATGCAAAAATGAGATAGTTTTAGCTAATGGAAGAATGAAAAGAAGATTCTGAGTGTATGAATTAAGCCAGTATTACACAGCAGGAGATTAAGGTTTTCTGTTACTTATATAATTCTTTTTTGAGTTTTGGAAACCAATCATTCTTGTGGTCACAAAACCAAAAATGCTCTATGATTTCTATCACTCGAATGACTTTCGGCCTGTGGTTAGGTTTGCAGTTTTCGGGGTTCTGGACTAATATTCGAAGATTGTGCTGTTAGAGTAAATAAAATTGTGGGGAAGTTTAATTGCAGTGTGACAAGATAAAGGAGGATCCGATCATTTTGCTTAGAAGGATATTCGAGGAATTGTTTTAGCGGCCCTTTATTGTTGTCTAGGACGGCAGGGATTATTCAAGGCCTTCTAGGAGAGCAAGAAAGGGCTCCACATTAATTAGCATATGAAAGATACTTGTTGAAAGAGAAAACACCAGAAGCATATGAATAGCTTTAATATACAATTATTGAACTAAGCACCTGTTAATTTAGAAAGACGAGTTAGAAATGATATTTTGCTTTTTCATGTTAAATCTTCAAGGGCTAATTCCACCTACAACAGATGAGGCTAGAGAAAAGAATTTCAATGTTAGCTTTTAGGTTGAGAAACTTGAGAGGAGTAAAAGCATTATGTAGCAAACTGCAATTATATTGCAAAATTGGCTCTTCTCATCTTGCTCTGATATATTTTAAGCATGAAGATCGGTCAGTTAGGAATATTTATTGTAGTTTACAACTCTATTTTGATTTTACACGCCACAAAATAAATACGTGGAATTGTCAAGCTTGTCAAGGTAATAACCTGGGTTACTGTTACACTGCCTATTGATGTGTTTGACAGTAAATTTTCTCAGCATTAGTTTGAGGACTTGCCGAGTACTGCATTTTCTTATTAAAACAAAATAATAAAAACTAAATTCTTATTTCTCTTACTACTTACTGATTTCCTTCTTTCTTTACTGCGATATTATGTTCGTACACTGAGTGAAATGTTTTAATAAGGAAAATGTACGGCATTAGTTCTTTGGGTAGTGGAATAAAATAATTGTTTTGTTTGCCTGTTAAGTAAAAGCTTCTAAAGCTCTCTGTTTTACTGTTCTCCCTGAGGAGCACCTGTTTGAGCATTTCATGCGCAGGACTCAACGGATCAAACTGAGTTCTTGCAACAGTTCCTCAGTCAACTGCAACAACAAACTGGAAAATCAACGTTTCAGATATGAGGAAACTAATTTTTAGAAATAGGATTGATTGGTGCTATTAATAGAGTTTTGTTTTATGAATATACTCTTCAATGTTATGTATCCCTTCAAGGTTCTTAAATTTGAATAGCCTTTGCATCTTCTCAGCGACAACAACAGATTAATGTGGTAGTTGCTGCAGCCAGCTTATAGTATATATATGACAGAAAATAAGTAGTAATTTTAGCTTTTTTATCTCACTTGAAACATTTGGAGTCCATCAATGCGAACACAGAATTTGCAAGTTAAAAGGACAGATATTCTTATATGAGTTACGATCTCTTGTTTCAGTTTAATTTCTATGACTTGTGTAGTTATGATATAAAAACTTTGGCATGAAGTCCATATAAAATTTAGATTCATATATTGACAGGTCTTAAATTCACTTCTCTAATGCGTCTAAAATTCTTGAAATGATCAATGATTTTAAAAGCCTTTTTATTTTGGATTTGGAATTGTATCTTATTTATATACTTTGTAACTCCTACAGATAAAAACACTAAAGGTTAGCAATGTTTCACTATCTACTTCTGAGGATGATATTAAAGAATTCTTCTCTTTCTCTGGTGATATTAAGTACGTTGAAATGAGAATGTGAGCACTCTTGAACAATAGAGCAATACTCTTATTTGCTTGAAGTCATTCCAAAGAAATGTGATGGTACCTTTTGCAGGGAGAGTGAAACAACTCATCTTGCCTACGTTACCTTCAAGGAAACACAGGGGGCAGAAACAGCAATGCTTCTATCGGTATGTTCATGTAACATGGTTAAATTCTAACTTTTGTATTTGAAACCTTTTAGCCCTTTTCATCCCCTAAGATAATGTTGCAGTTGGCATTCGTTACAAACGTTTTGAGATATTTAAACACCCTTCGAGGCTTCCCCATCAATACAAAAGACTATTGAAAAGTTTCAGAATTGCATTTTTGTTAGAAGTTAGGTATAGCACAATAACACTTCTTATGCTATGATGTATTACCCTCACGGTCTGACCTCAAGGCAACTAGCCAAGCTTGAATATGCAAGCCAGAGATGTTTTCCAAACATTGCTAATATTTATAGGGTGCTCTTTTGGATTTTTTTTGACTTAAATATTATTACAGGGAGCCACCATCTCTGGTCTTTCTGTGACTTTTAGTCCTGCTGAAGATTACCAGCTTCCTCCAGATGCTGTTTCACCAAACGCGGTAAATTTTATGGCCACATAAAACTGTATCTATGCTTGTTCATCCGCCTTGCTTCTGATTCTTGGGCTCTGATTTTACTTTAGGAAAGAAAGCCAGATTCACTATATACTCCATCCAATCAAATATTTTATAGAGTTTGCAATTCTAGTACAGCTTTATTAGATGCATCCCAAAATTTTCATATTTAAGAAGGTTAAACTGAAACCTACTTATCCCTTAAAAACTTTAAGTGAGGCTTCTGAAAATGGTTGCTGCCTATAAGTTACAAGTTGGGGTGGGGGGTATACCAGGGGCTTATTTCTGTTGGTATTTTTCTCGGATGCTTTTAGAGAATATTAGATAGAAAAATAAATGCAGAACGAACTATATTTCCATCGTAACTGACTTTTGGCTAAACAAATAAACTCATATGATATATTTTATGTTTGCACAAGTCAAATATGAAGCTACCTTCTTCAAATTTTACAGTTCTTGTATTTTATATATAGTATGTTTCACACTATGCATGAAGATATGGTGTTCAAAGCAGGCTACTACTACTAATTATGACTTTTTTTTTTAGGAGTCTGAAACTGGTTCTGGTGTTAAGAAGGCTGAAGATGTGGTAAGCACCATGCTTGCAAAGGGCTTTGTCTTGGGAAAGGATGCCATAAACAAGGCAAAGGCGTTTGATGAACAGCATCATTTGTCATCAAATGCCTCTGCCACTGTGACATCCATTGACCGTAAGATGGGCCTGACTGAAAAGTTAAGCATGGGAACATCTGTGGTCAATGAAAAATGGAAGGAGATGGATCAGCGTTTCCAAGTGTCCGAGAAGACGAAATCTGCTTAAGCAGTTGCTGAACAGAAGGCAAACAGTGCGGGATCCACCTTGATGAGCAACCGTTACGTACTAACAGGAGCTACCTGGGTTACAAGTGCATATAATAAAGTCACAAAGGCAGCTGAGGATGTTAGCACGAGGACCAAGGAGAAAGTTGAGAAGGCTGAAGGGGAGAAAAATGATGTTTATAAGGACAAGACACAGATCATCAATGACTTTGCACAGGCTAATCCTGACAACTCTCCAGTGGGAAAACCTCCTGTGGTTCCAATTGATTCAAAGGACAGTAAGCTTGGAAATATATGATTGATTTGGCATTTCTTGCATACTCATTCATGGATACTTTTGATTTTCATGTATGATAAATTTTACTCTGGATTGTGTTTTACTTAGACTACCTGCTAGTTGTACTCAAATGTAGCCAGAAAATTTCTTATTAATATGATTGATTGGCATTTCTTACATAGGCATTGTCTAACAAGGGAAACATCTGTAGTAGGATGATTTCTGTTTACTCAGAACACTAATGCAATAAAATCCAGTTCAGATTCTCTCTTGATTTGAGCTTTTACCTTGGTTATTGCTCTTTTTATGTGCCAAACTTCAGCCAACCTTCCTCTTGGAGCATACCAAATATCGACAAACCTCTCATGCACAACTTCTCATAGATCAGGACCATCTTGTGAAATTGTCTGCATGTGAACTATAAAATTTAGATAAAAATACAATTAAATTTCAAATACAAAGCATTGCATTCAATTTAACCTGAGAAATGAAGCAATGAAAAACTACTAAATATACCACTATGAGCATATAAAAAACGTTGAATAAGGATTTAGGTGTTCGAAACTGATAAACCTGGAATAGATTTTCTTCATTTCTGAAGATCAAATAATGCTCAATCTTCCTCCTGCGGGTCATACATGAATTCAAGATCTATAACAACATAAGGGATGTGGGAAATCTTGAACCAATCTCTTCCTTTATTCCTTTTGCATTGTGTTTTCGACCAAGGACATCACTGGGTATATAGTTGCAAATTTACGATGGCAAGACCTCATACGGAAAATATACGGGGTTTGGGCAATTTTGAAAATCACATATTTAAGAGATGTGAACTTTTGAAAACCCTTGGAGGATAGGTATTTCAATTCCGGAAATCTATCAATGACTAATTCAGTTAACGAGTTGGGCAACATCATTTCCATCTCATGTGGAAAAGGCCATACATTTGATCATCCACCAATGTAGATGCATTTATGAGAAGTGAACTTGTAAAAGCCCCACTCAATCGGAAACCTGCAGATATTGAGATCATCATTCCAAAGTGATGTTAGGTTGGTGGAAAAACCTTCTTCCTGGAAGGATTTGATATTTGGGCATTCGTGAATGTCTAATTTTTGAAGAAAGCTGAGGCTATGAATGCAGTTCTGTAGGGCTTCAAGTTTCTCACATGCTTTGATCAAAACACTTGCATTGGTGTTGGGAAGTCCTCCTTCAGGGAAGGAAACAAATATTGGACAATGGTATACAATCAATTGTTGAAGCCGGCTAAGATTGTAAAGGCCTTCTGGTAAGGGCTTGAGATTTTCACAAAACCATATCCGAAAAGATCCAAGAGATATAGGTTTTTGCGAAATCTCTCTGCTATTGACTCTAACTTTGGACAGAAATTGATTTCAATGTATTCAATCAAGTGATTCAGATAACTGGCCTGTTGATGTTAAAGTCATGAATTCTGGACAATATCGAATATCAAGGTGCTTGAGAGTGGCTGGTAACTGGCTTGTGGATGATATGCAAGTGAGAGATGGGCATTTAGATATATACAAGTACTCTAGAAAAGAGGTATACGAGCAGTTCACATTCTCCTTCTGCATAGTAAAAAAAGAAGAAGATGAAGAAGCAGTACAAGTAATCTATCATCTAACAAGCGATGCAATTTGTTACAGTTCCTTATTTCAAGACTTTTCAAAGAGGAGGGTAGCCGGCCTCTTGCAATGAATGTTAGAGAATGACAACCTTCGATTTGTTGGCTTTTGATACATTCATTGGTAAGGATGTTAGAGCCTTGCAATTCATAATCTGAGGTTCACTCAGAATGGAAAGAAAACCAACCTCTGGAAATGAATCAAGATTCGGGCAATCTCCAATGTATCCCTTTCTCAAGGAGGTGAGGTGAAGCAGCCCTTGTGTTGAGTACTCTCAAGACAAATCTCATTCTGCCACAAATTTATGAGCTCTTCACAGCCGACAATCTTCATACTTTATACTTTCCGAAACTCTTGGCTCAACCAATTTCCAAACTCCGGGATGTATGGAAGAGTAATAGAGGTTAATGACTCGGGAGTTTATTGTACCGCTACATGTTATTCCTTTGCATCCATTTATTTTCAATTTGCAAAATGATGGAATGCTTGAGATTGAAACCACTAGCTGTTCACATTCATGAATCACAAGTTTGGGGCATTTTACCACGGAAAGCTCAAGGAGAGAAGGAAATGTTTCAATATGCTCATCCTGGAAATGATCTCATTGCTCCCAATTTAGCAAATCTTCAAAACAAAGAGTCCCTGTAATTGAAAAGGCTTTGAGCAACTCATCCCATAAATCTCAGGACCCGTGTTTTCTTGGCACTGTCAACCCTTTGATTGTGAGGTCTTTAAGGAACTTAAGAACCCAAGTGAAGGCAAGGATGTGCATTTTCCACAGCTTTCAAATCTTAGTGCCACCATGTTGGTAAGGGATGGCTCTCCAATCCAAGATGGAAATCTTGTCCCGCCATAGCATTTGATTGTAAGCTCGTCCAAATTTCTATGAGCTTGTAGCATGTCAAGAACAATATTTTCTTCTACTTCATTTCGTGAGTCATCGTCAAATTGAGACTCTCATTCAAGCACCAACACTTCTACATTCTCCTTGTCAATTAATACTGCCTCTTTTGCTCCCTGACAACAACTCACATTCTTTAATCCTGAAACTTTAAATTCTTAAATTCTTTAAATCTGTTAAATCAGATCCAATACGTTTACCCACCGGAAAATTGGAAAATCTTTGAAGACATTTCAATTCCTTCATTTGTAGTGGCATCTCTCTTGTTAAATTTGCACTTTTAATATCAAGTTGGCGTAGATTGATTAAATTGTTTGTGGAAGGTAATCGCTTCTGATCACAGTGCCAGCAAGGTTGAGGCATCTCGAATGTTTCAAAGCCCCGGTTGAACTTAGGTAACAAATCAAAAAGAACAGAGTTGGTTATATAATAAGTATTATCATATAGTAGCACTCGCAAGAATGTCCTTAAGCATTCTACATTTTGGAAAACTTTAAATTTGTGTTTTCCATCATAAACACCACAAGCATAAGAAGAATAACTAGCCCTTTTTGAAAACTTATTGATCCTTGATTCATCTTCTAACCTATAAGTTGTTTCTCCAGAAATCCATTGAGCTAAATCGTTGACAAGGTCGTGCAACACAAAATTAGAACAATTATTACTCGGCACTTGAAAGATTGATCTTGACTGTAGATATGAAAATACTCATGGTCTATATCTTCCAGTTGCTTATTATCTTTCGATTGTTTAATAAGGCCTTCTGCCATCCACAGAAAGATAAGTTTTCTCTTTGAATTCATAACCCTTGGGTAAAATTGCACAATATGCAAAACATCTTTTTTAGATATGAAGGAAGATGGTAGTAGCTTAATTTCAACACAGGTAAGATATCACTTTCATATGATAAATCCCATATTTTACCATTCAATACATGCTCCCATGCATCAATTATGTATGCTTAGAGCGTAGCAGGTATTAGTGTGCTCGCAAAAGCGTAATTAAAACATCAAAATTGATAATGCAAGAAATAAATCACACAACACCTAATAATTTAATAATTTAACAAAGTTTTCCCTCAATTAGGCTATGTCTACGAATGAGAGAGAAATAAACTATAATTAGTTAACACAAATTACAAGAGTAGAAAGACTAAAAACACCATTATGATCTCTGCCTATTTACTTCAAGGTATCGTAACTAACTAGGTGTTTCTAAACCACTCTTTCCATGAGATATCATAGCTAACTCAGTATTTCTAAACCACTCTTTCTGCGTCTCCATAAAGAGCACCCATTATGTAACACCTCACATATTTTCTCTTATACCTCTCTCGTCTCTCATACTTTGAATTGATTCTCTAAGATGTGATATAAATTATTTCTTCTAGGACTCGTAATCTTATTCCTTCTTTAACTTGAACTCCTCTTGGAACAAGTTAACTCCTTTTCTAATTTAACTTGAATTCTTCCTTGAATAAGTTAAATATTTTAAGAAACTAATATTAAGAAATAGAGTAGGAAACCTTTTTAAATAAGAATATGAATTCTTTTTGAAAAATAAGCCATATTTCCCAATAATCTCCACCTTGGCGAGTTTTTCAATCAACCGACAAACCATGGCAAAAATAACATCCACCATATTACATTTACCTAACCATGTCTTCACCTTGGCGAGCATAACCTTTACCCCCTTGTAAACTAACCATGTCTCCATTTTGGAAACCAATGGAATGCATCATGTTTATAAGATCTCTACTCAATATTCCATTCACCAAGATTCACACTCTTATAAAGTTTTATCATGAGAATCACCATCTTCTGTATGTTAAATCTCAAATTACAATCTCCCATATTTGTAACTTGGAGCTTTGATACCACTAAAGTAAACAGCCAAAGATCATTATGGTATTTTTAGTGTTTGTACTCTTGTAATCTATATTAACCAATTATAGTGGATTTCTTTCTCATTCATGGGCATAGCCTAATTAGGGGAGAATCACGTTAAATTATTGTCTTTGTGTGTTGTGTGAATTATTTCATGCGTTATCAATCTCGATATTTCAATTACGCTTTTGCGAGCACACCAACAGTGGTATCAAGGCAATGTTATTTGGAGTTTAATTCTCATGTGGATTAAGATGTAAGATACTTTAGCTTGTATGATTAAATTGAAATTATCTAATTATCTAATTATCTGATTTGAAAATTTAGAATAAAAAATTTACTCTTCTCCAAAGACTTGCACAAACTTATTGGAGGCGATGAAGCAAAAGCCCACCAAGTTAGATGGTACACAATGGGCTTAGCTGTATAGTTAACCAGTTGACTACTATAGATTACTTTAGATGATGTGTTAAAAGCATTGTTATTGTTTAGCTCGTTGTCAGATAGTTGAGAGATATTGGTAGTGTCAGTAAATAACTTAGCACCCAAAGAAAACTTACTTCGAATATGGTTGAAGATAGATTACAAAATGAAGAAGATAAAAGAAAGAGTATAAGCATAAGTTCCTATGAAACAAATGCCCTTTTCATAGATAAGCAGGGAAAAAGAGGAAGAAGCCAAAGAAAAAATTCTCGCTGTAAGAGTGATACATATAGGGGAAGATCTGAGTCCCAAGGATTAGGTATTAAGTGCTTTCATTGTAACAAAACAGGACATATAAGAAGAGAGTATAAAATCTAAAAAAGAGACTATGAAATAGAAAGAGGTGAATCTCAAAAGAATGAGAGTAACGTAGTCATAGCTGAAGATGATATGAGAACTCTATAAATCTCACATGTCATACTAGTGATTGAGTGATTGATTCAAGTGCTTCTTTTTATGTTACTTTACATAGAGTTTTCTTCACATGCTACACTAGTGGTGATTATGGTTGTGTTAGGATGGGAAATGATAATGTATCTAAGATTGTAGGCATAAAAGATATTTGCTTAAAGATTGGTGGTGGCTAGAAATTGTTGCTTAAGGATGTCAGATTTGCTCCAAATATATGCCTCAATTTGATTTTTACTAGCAAGCTTAATGATGACGGTTTTAGTAAAGAGAAATGGAAGCTTACTAAAAACTCTTTATTATTAACTAGAGGAAAGATAGGGAGCACTCTTTACATGATGCAAGCGAGTTTAACAAATCAAACTTGAATTTAGTTGTAAAAGATTTTGATATTGAGCTTTGGCACAAAAGGCTCAACCACATAGGTGAGAAGGGGTTTCAAGTTCTAGTTAGGAAAAAACTTATACATGGATTAATAGGTAAGTCTTTTAATAGTTATAATCATTGTTTAGCTAAAAAGACACATAGATTAGCCTTTGATAATTTCCATCTTCTAAGAAAGGAAAATAATACTGATTTGATCCATATTGATATATATACTATGCATAATGCAAACAAGATTGGAGGTGCACTTTATTTTGTGACTTTTATTAATAACTACTCTAGAAAAGTGTGGACTTTTCTCTTAAAATCTAAAAACCATGTGCTTGGGGTATTTAAGGACTTCCATGTTAAAATTAAAAGAGAGACAGTGAGGTAGTTAAAATGTGTAAGAGTAGATAATGATGGTGAGTATAGATGACCATTTGAGTAGTATTGTAAAACACATGGAATCAGACTTGAGAAGATTATATTGAAAGCTTTTCTGCAAAACGGTGTGGCAGATAGGATGAATAGAAAATTGTCGAAATAGTCTAATATATACTCTCTGAGGCTAAGCCTTTTAAATACTTTTTGAGGTGAGACGATGTAAATTACAATTGATTTGATTAACATTTCTCCTTCAACTCTATTGGATGGGGACATACCAAATAGAGTTTGGACATGAAAAGAGGTTTCTTACAAACATTTATGAGTGTTTGGTTGTAAAACTTATATTCATATTCCTAAGAATGAAAGATTGAAGCTTGATGACAAAGCTAAGAATGGTATTTTCTTGGGTTATTGAAACTAAGAATTTGGGTATAGATTATGGGATTCAGTGGGCAAAAAAATCATTAAAAGTAGAGATGTATTTTTTAAAGATCAAATAGTTGATAGTGTTGAAAAAGATGAAATGTTTCATTTTTCTCCTGAAGTTTCAATTACTATTTATTCAATTCCTTCACCTACAACTTATGGTGAAAATGAGAAGGAGTAGGAAGATTAAGATGACAAATAATGTTCTCGTTGAATAAGCATATACGAAACCACCTATACAAGTAACTGGTCCTCAATTGAGAAAATCTACGAGAAAGAGAGAGAGACAACCTTTAACAAGATACCTTTCATATGAGTATGTGATACTTACAGTCGAAGGAGAACTAGAAAGCTTTCAAGAAGCCATGTTTCACCAATTAAAGAATGAATGGTTGAAAGCTAAGAAAGAAGAGTAGAAATTGTTGGCCTAGTTGGCAATGCCCAAAAGGGGGATGAACTGGGTTTTTAAAATTTAGAAATTAAAAACGTATGCAATGTAGTGCAACCAATGAAACAATAGTTAGAGAGAGAAAGATACAAACGCAGTTTTATGGTAGTTCGGTAAATCTTGGCCTATGTCCACTTTCTCGGAAGCAAATTACTTCTACCGAGGTTCAACTATCTTCTTGTTTTGATAGAACAAGAGAAATCTAGTACACTCCTTTTAAGGTGAAGGAAAATTTTATAATTTCTTTTCTACAGGTGAAGGGTAACCCATAATGATCTTCTTTAGTACTAGTAAAGATGTACTCAATACCAAGTTATAAATGTATATTGGATTTTTGCACTCACATTAGAGTAGATATTTCAATATACTCTCACAAGAAATTGATCTCTCACAAAAGATTTTGAAGGTTTATAGTAGAGAAAGAAAGTTCACTATTTTAGTCTGAAAATGCTTTTCAAGGATTTGTGTAGATATTGATTACAAGTGATCGTTCTTTTTTGCTTCACTGTGCATCTTCTATTTATACTCTTCCTTTATGTAAAGTAACTTCAGTTCAACGGCTTAATTTTGTGTATTTATTATTCACCATTAATGCTACAGAAGCTACCGTTGAGCTTTAAAAACAGAGAAGGTATCGATCCATTTCTCCATATATCGATCTCTTTAAGTGAATAGTACGATTTGCGTCCTGAGTATCAATCTCTTCATCTCCAAGTATCAATCTATTTGTGTTGGAGTTATTTTTGAGTTTTAGTATATCGATCTGTTGATGCTGGATATTAGTCTGGTCTACTTCGTAATTATTTTCCAACTCTCTAGAAAGTTTATGTATCAATCTCTTCTCCATGTATCGATCTGGTTGTCTCTGTAATTATTTTGTAATTTTTTGGAAAGTCCATGTATCGATCTCTTTTTCTTTATGTATCGATCTAATTGCTTTTGTAATTATTTTGCAACTCTCTGAAAAGTCCATATATCAATCTCTTTATCTCAGTGTATTGATCTGGTTGTAATGGTGATTTCATCTAAAGCTACTGTCTCAGCACATATCGATATCCTCATTTCTTTGTATCGATCATTCTTTGGATCGATCATTCTTTGATGTATCGATCTGTTATGGTTCTTGTATTGATTTGGTTACTCACATATCGATCTGTTTGTATTTGAGTATCGATCTTGCTGGTTTTTTAATGCACTTTAACAGAAATTTTTAAGGAATAAATTCAAGCATATTCATACATGATTTTGAGATACATTTAGAACCTTTTTATTTTACTTAGTCATTATAAAAAACATATAAATATTAAGGTTTGATATCATCGATTTCTCTCATGATATCATCAATCTCCCTCTTTTTTTTTATGATGACAAAAAATAAAACAGGTACCCAACTCTCTTTTTGAATCGATTGTTTTTCTCCTTAATGTGATGTTTAACTTTTTTTTTTAGATATTTGTTTTCTCCCCCTTTTTGTCAACAATCAAAAAAGGAAAATAAACTAAAGTCATACAAATACATGCTCATAAATAAAGAAAAGATGAACAAAGTCAATGATATTAAAAAAAATTCATTTCAGACATAATCAATACACTTATAACATAGAGATACATGGCATATCAATGACAATCAATACCAATTTTTTTTTTCACATAAAAGTTCATAAAATGAAAAGAAATTAGTTAAAGGATTCCAAAAGGTTCTGGGCTATCACTATCGACATCCAAGTGTACAGGGGTATAGGTAGACTAGGGTACTAAAGGAGGAGGAGGTCGAGAGCGAGATGCAGAGGTGGTAGGTTCACGGTAAGCGGAAGCAAGAGTTGGTACAGGTGTTGGTATAGGTGCTAGAGTAGATGTTTTAGCCAAGCTATGCATGAATCTGTAGGTTTTGCTATGGAATTCCACTCCAAGTCGCCCAAGCTGAATTATTGCGTCACCCCCTAAGTTAGGTACTTTTCAATTTTATACATCTGAGTGGTCACCATGCTCTCGAGGCTAGTGAGGCACTCATCAAAGTTGGACATAGTCATCTTAATTTTCTACTTCATACGGGTCAACTAACTTTGAATACTCTCAAAGATGGACAGAATAATAGATATGGATGCAGATTGAGTCAGTGGCTCTATCTAAGGTGAAAGAGTAGGAGAGGGAAGTCTTGTGGTGTCATACAACTCAGTTGGTGCCTCAGGATCCATAGTTGTCTTAGTGGCATTTTTTTGCTGAGGTGCATGTGTAGTTTGATCCTGATGATGTAGATATCAGTAGCAAGCTTGAATGGTTTATGTTCCATATACTTTGTGGTCATAGTGCATATGCCTCAACGTTGTCTTCGAAAGCATTGCAGCAACTGAAGGCTCAAATATGTCTACATCTGCATAAACACAAGTTGGTTTATCTATGATGATGTTGGATATGACATATCCATAGTGTAGGTGTGTGGCCTTGGAGGTAGTTGTCCGAATTATGGCTGAGAGCATCTATCTAATTAAATCTGGCCATTTCCGTTCCATGATGGACTTCATCCACCACTTCTTCAAGTGTCATATTTGAAAATCACCTTGACCGTGCATTTAGGCTGTGAGATACAATGAGGTGTAGAATTCTTTCATGCAGTCCTAGATGCACTAGTTTGTAGTTGACTTCCACTATGTTTGGGTTTTTAAAAATAATTTTGCAGGCTTCAAGGGGTTGAAAGTGACTGGTTGAGTAGAAGTAACTAACGTTAGGAATGTTAGTAACCCGAGAGATGACTTCTACATTGACAGTATAAGTATGGCCACGGATAAGTGTTTGGAATTTTGTCATCTTCATTTTTCTCGTGTAGGGATCCCTTGCATCCAAATTTGAGTAAAATATTTTGACAAGAGTTGTCAAAACATTTTCATTTCTATTGAAGAAAATCTAGCCAACCGAATTCCTTAAAGTGATGCAAATAAGGAAAGTTTATGGATTCTAAGAATAGGAAATCGATTACCCTACTTAGAGAGACCTTTCGGTTCAGATAAGAGAGCAGGTATCGATCCTTTACTTCTTGATTTGGGAAATCAGGGTCTGAGGATGATGCTGTGTTTGTTCTTTGCCTTTTTCGTTAACCCATTTTTGGATTTTTAGTTCTAGTCATTTTCGAGATAGATTGAGTGATCTGAGTGAGAAAAGATTTTCTAAGGTTTGAGTAAGAGAGAGTTTGAATCTGAAGATATATCGATCCTTTTGGATTTTGAGTGTAATTTGAACGTGATATTACTTAAAAATATCGATACATTAGAATAACGTATCGATCTGTTCCTAGATCTGAAGAGATAAATCGATCTCTTTTTGAAAAGAGACCGATACGTTTTGACATTTAGGCACGAGTATCAATACATTGGATTGAGGGTATCGGTACATGGAGCGGATTCAAATTTTGATTTGGCCTTTAATAACATTTAATTTTAGCGGTTGACGATTTAGTTTTCAAAAATTTTCAAAATTCAAGTGATTATTCATTGTTTGAATGCAAGGTATCGATATAAAAGGAAGAATATCGATACATATTGGAAATAAGTTCCAATATCGATATGTTAAGAGAATGTGTCGATATTAAATAGTAACACATGATGGTATCGATATGATTTCAATGACATATCGATCCATTATAGTAGTATCGATATTTTGTGATAGATGTATCGATCTAATTCGTTCTAGTAATGAAATTTTGCCAGTTATACACACAGACAAGAAGACTCAACAATATTCAAACAATTTCTATCATTCCTAATTCTATTCTAATTGCACAAAAATGATCTCTATCAAGTGGTTTTGTGAAGATGTCAACTAATTGGAGATTTATGTTTATTTACTCTAAGCAAATATCTCATTTATTAACATGGTCTTTAATGAAATAATGACAAATTTCTATATGCTTAATCCTAGAGTGATGAACTGGATTTTTGGTTAGATTTATGATATTCGTGTTATCATATAAAATTGAAATTTTACTAAGATCTAATTCATAATTTTGCAATTGGTACTTAATCCATAAAAGTTGTGTACAACAACTACCTACAGATATGTATTCGGCTTCGGTAGTGAAAAGTGCAACGGTATTTTGTTTCTTGCTAAACCAAGATACTAAGATATTTCCAAGAAAATAACAAGTACCACTTATACTTTTTCTATCTACTTTACATCCTCCACAGTCGGCATCCGAGTAACCTCTTAAATTAAACTCACCATTCTTTGGATAAAATAGTCCTAGATTGAGTGTTGTTTTTAAATATCAAAAAATTCGTTTTACTGCTATAAGATGTGATTCTTTAGGATTGGATTGAAATCTTGCACATACACACACTCTATAGAGAATATCGGGTTTAGAGGCGGTTTAATAAAGTAATGATCTTATCATGCCGCTATATAATATTTGATCTATACTCTTTCCTTTCTCATTTTTGTCTAGTGAAGTGAAAGTGCTCATAAGAGTTAGAATGGATTTGCTCTCTATCATATCAAATTTTATTAAAAGTTCTTTGATATACTTTGATTGAAAGATGTAAATTCCATCATTTGTTTGTTTAATATGAAGTCCTAAAAAGAAATTTAATTCTCCCATCATGTTCTTTCAAATTTACCTTTTATAAGACTTGAAAACTCAATGCACAAGAATTCATTTGTACTTCCTAAAATGATATCATCAACATAGATTTGCACTAATAGAATATCATCATCTTTGGTTTTAATAAAAAGTGTAGTATTAACACTCTCCCTCATGAAGTTGCATTTTAGTAAAAATTTATTAAGTCTATCATACCAAGCTTTAGGTGTTTGTTTTAGACCATAAAGTGCTTTAGTGAGTTTAAAGATATGATTTGAAAATTTGTAGTTTTCAAAACCGGGTAGTTGCTCTACATAAACTTCTTTATTTATAAAACCATTTAGAAAAGCACTTTTTACATCCATTTGATAAAGTTTGAAATTTTTGTAGCATGTAAATGCTAAGAGCACTCTAATGGCTTATAATCTTGCTACGGCAACATATGTATCATTATAGTGTATTCCCTCTTCTTGATTATATCCTTGTGCTACTAATCTAGCATTATTTCGAGAGATGTTGTCATTCTCATCAAGTTTGTTTCTAAATACCCACTTGATATCTATAATTGGATAGTCATTTGGTCTAGATATTAAGGTTCAAACTTTATTTCTTTGAAATTGATTTAATTCTTCTTTTATAACTATTAACCAATTTTCATCACTTAAGGTTTCTTCAACTTGTTTTGATTTTATTGGAGAGATAAAATCTAGATTTTGAACTTTATCTAGATTTTCATCAATTTCTCTCGTCTTTTTTCTAGTTTTGACTCCTTGTAAAGGATCGCTTATTATCAGTCCTTTTGGAAGATTATAATTATATTTCCATTCTTTTGGGAGTTCCTTAGTAACTTGATATTCTTCTACAATTTCACTTTGATTTTTCAAAGATTCATCATTTAAATTTAAGTTTTCCAAATTTTCAATTGCTTCTAATTCTTTCTTCTTTTCTTTAGCTATTAATTTGGTTAAGTCGGGATCATTTTCATCAAAAGTTATGTGCACACTTTCTTCCACAACTTGAGTTCTTTTGTTGAAAACTCTATAGACTTTGTTCTTGGATAAATAGCCTAGAAATATTCCTAGGTCGGACTTTGGCTCAAATTTTCCTAGGTTTTTCTTGGTATTAAAAATGTAGTAATTACATCCAAATACTCTAAAGTATTTGATTTTACATTTTCTTTGAAAGATTAACTTATATGGAGTTTTGTTCAATATCTTTCTAATTAGAATTTTATTGGTTATATGACATGAGGTGTTAATAGCCTCAACCAAAAGCATTTGGGTAAGTTATATTCATTTAGCATTGTTCTACCAATTTTTTGAAGAGTTCTATTCTTTCTTTTGGCAACTCTATTTTGTTGTGGGGTTCTAAGTGCTAAAAAATTGTGAGAATATTCATTCTCATAGCAAAGGTTTTTGAATTTTTTGTTTACAAGTTTTCCACCTTGATCACTTCTAATGTTTACAATTTTAAAGCTTATTTTATTTTCAATTTGTCTTGAGAATTTATTACAAGTTTCAAATGTATTACTTTTATTTGTCAAGAAGAAAACCCATGTAAATCTTGAATAATAATCTATAATTACTTATGCATATAGTTTTCCTCCTAACGATGCTATCCTATTCGGTCCAAAGAGATCTATATGTAAAAGTTCTAAAGATCTAGTTGTGGAAACTAAGTTTTTGGATTTGAAAAAGGTTTTAACTTGTTTTCCTAAGTGGTAAGGACTGCATACTTTGTCTTTTGTAAATTTTAGATTGAGAATATTTCTTAATAGATTTTGTTTAACAAGTTTTCGCAATATATCTATACAACAATGTCTTAGCCTTCTATACCACATCAAAGAGTTATCACAACGAGCTTGTAAACATATGTCATTCATTTTATTCAATTTTTCTAGTTCTATGACATATACATTATTGTTCCTAGGTGTATAGAATAATTTATTTTTATGCTTATCGAATACTTCACAACCATTCATAAGAAACATAATTTTATATCTACGATTACACAATTGGCTAATACTAAGCAAATTATATTTAAGACCTTTAACATATAGAAAATTTTTAATAGAGATTGAGTTGATGTCAATGGTACCAATACTTTTCACCTTGCCTCGGCTATTATCTCCAAAGATCACATCTTTTTTTTCTTTTTTCTTTAGATAAAGAAATAGCTTTTGTTTTCCGTCATGTGCCTCAAGCAACCGCTATCAAGGAACCACTTCTTTCTGTATTTGTTGCTCACATACGGTACCTACAAAAATAGCAACTTTATTTTGGTTCCCAAGTAACTTTGGGTCCATAAGTATTAGTTCTACTCTTAAAAGTTTTGACCATTTTAGCATGCATAATGACAAGTAATGGATGATGTTATTTGTTGCTTAGCTTTCGCATAATAGTTTACATAGGACTTTTGTTTGATTCCTTGTTTATATCCAAGTTTGGCTTTATCAAATACTAACTTTTGACTACCTAAAAGCTTATCCAATGATTCTTTTCTTTGTGTAAATTTAGCTAAGACTTCTTTGAGAGAAGTTATCTCACCTTTCAAAACTTTATTTTCATCTTTTAACACATCAAGTTCTTAGACAAGCTAGATTCATTCTTGATTTATAGTTCTTTAATTTTTAGTTTCAATGAGTCATTTTCTTTTGGTACCATGGAGTTCTTTCTCTTTGCTTCTTTATATTTTGCATATAATTCTTGAAAAATCATTTCTAAGTTCTTCATATAATGTACTTAAATCATCATCTAATAGATCATCATCATCACTATTTGAACATGTATCATAATATGAAGAGTTTTGATCTAGAGAGATTACCTCATCTTCTTGTTTTCCTATGAGGTAGAAATTTGCTGGCTTATTTTATGATGATGAGGTGCTTTCTTCGCTAGAGGAGTCATCCCATGTCACTTTCATTGCTTTCTTCTTTTTCTTGTCTTTTTTGTCTTTCTTAGTGGACATTCGGGTCTTGTATGCCTCGGTTTCTTACATTCATAGCAAATGATCTCTCTCTTTTTCTTTTTCTTTTTCAAAGCTTTTTTTGAATCCATCATTTCTTGGATTGTCTTTTCTTTTCTAGTTTCTTCCCTTGGACCCTTCTTTGTTAAAGAATTTTTTGAATTTTCTGGCCATGAGAAGAAATTCCTCTTCATTGAAATCTTGTTCACTCTCATCTTCCTTTAATTCCTTTTTGGTGTTTTTTAGAGTGACATTCTTTCTTACCTTTTCTTTGTCTTCGTCATCATTTTGCCTACCTTCAAGCTCGTACGACATGAGCGATCCGAGAAGTTCCTTGAGAGGTAAGGTTCTTAAATCCTTTGCTTCCTTAATTGCCATAACTTTAGCTTCCCAACTTCGAAGTAGACTTCTTAGAATTTTTGTCACGATATCTGTATTTGAATAAGATCTACCAAGAGCTTTTAAATCATTAGTAATGTCAGTGAAACGAGAAACATGTCTTTTATACTCTCATGCAGTTTCATTTTAAATAATTCATAATCATGAACTAACAGATTAATTTTCGAGTCCTTATCTCTACTGGTTCCCTCATGTATGACTTCTAACATATCTTAAATTGATTTAGCCGTTTCACATCTTGAAATCTTATTGAATTCGGCTTTATTTAAGGCATAATAGAAGATGTTCATAGTTTTTTCATTTAAGGTGTACCTATTTCTCTTTTTGGGAGTCCACTCCATTTTTGGTTTTAGTTTTCTCTCTCTAGTGATTTCATCCTCAATTGTAGGTGAATAGTACCCATCTTTTATTACATTTAAGATCTAATAATCTAATAATCTAATGTTGATAAGAAGATTTGCATCCTCTTTTTCCAGTAAGCATAATCTGTTCCATTAAAGAATAGTGGTCTATTTGTCTAAGGTTACTGCTAGATTCTATTTGATCTACTTCTCAAGGTTGTTAATTATATTTTTACTTAGTTAAACTTTGATACCACAGTTGGCAATACCCAAGAGGGTGGTGAATTGGATTTTTAAAATTTAGAAATTAAAAACATATGCAATGCAATGCAGCCAATGAAACAGTGGTTAGAGAGAGAAAGATACAAACGCAATTTTATAGTGGTTTGGCAAATCTTGGTTTATGTCCACTCTCTCGGATGCAAATCACTTCCACTGAGGTTCAACTATCTTCTTGTTTTGATAAGACAAGAGAAACCTAATACACTCTTTCTAAGGTGAAGAGAAACCTTACAATTTCTTTTCTACTAGTAAAGAGTAACCCACAATAATCTTCTTTAGTAGGGGTGAAGATGTACCCAATACTAAGTTACAAATGTATATTAGATTTTTGCTCTTACACTAAAATAGATATTTCAATATACTTCCACAAGAAATTGATCTCTCACACAAGATTTTGAAGCTTTACAGTAGAGAGAGAAAGTTTACTATTTTAGTCTAAAAATGTTGTTCAAGGATTTCTATAGATATTGATTGCAAGTGATCGTCTTTCTTTGTTTCACTATGTAGCTTTTATTTATATTCTTCCTTTTTGTGAAGCAACTTTAGTCCATCGGTTTGATTTTGTGTATTTATTATTCACCATTAATGCTGCAGAAGTTATCATTGAGCTTTAAAAATAGAGAAAGTATCGATCTATTTCTCTATGTATTGATCTCTTTAAGTAAACAGTATGATTTGTATCTTAAGTATTGAACTGTTTGTGCTGAAGTTATTTATAAGTTTTAGTGTATTGATCTGCTTGTTTCAAAATATCGATCCTGTAGGCTTTTTAATGTACTTTGACAGAAATTATTAAGGAATAAATTCAAGCATATTCATACATGATTTTGAGATACATTTAGGACATTTTTATTTTACTTAATCATTATAAAAAATATATGAATATTAAAGTTCGATATCATCAATTTTTCTCATGATATCATTAGAAATCCTTACATGAAAATCATACTTATGACTTGGTAAAGTTACCTAAAGATGAGAAAGCTGTAAAGAACCAATTGGTGTATAGGTTGAAGATTGAAAGTAACTGACAACTAAGGTATAATGTCAGTTTGGTTATAAGAAAGAAGTTGACTTTGACGAAATATTTTCTCCCGCAGTGAAGATGTCTTCTATCTGAGTTGTATTTAGCTTAGTAGCATGCATAAATTTGGAGATTGAACAACTTGATGTAAAGACAACATTCCTTCATTGTGGCTTAGAGAAGAAAATATATATGGAGCAACTATAAGGGTTTGAAGTTAAAGGAAAAGAAAACTTTGGATGTAAGTTGAGAAAAAGCTTATATGGGCTGAAATAGGTGCCAAGGCAGTGGTATAAGAAATTTGATTCCTTTAAGGAGAATAAATGTTTCAATAAGATTACTTTTAACAATTGCATTTTTGTGAAGAAATTTGCTAATGATGGTTTCAACATTCTCTAGCTTTATGTTAGTAAAATTGACAAACATAAGAGAGAACTTAGCAAGTCATTTGCTATAAAAGACTTATGATAGACAAAACAGATTCTTAGCATGAAGATCTTTTGTAATAGGAAAAATGAGAAGTTATAGTCATTTCAAGAAATTTACATTGAAAAAGTTCTAGAAAGATTTAACATTCGCATGGCAAAACTAGTTTATTTTACATATGCAAGTTATTTCAAGCTTAGTTTAAGTCAACGTGTTATAAGTGAGAAAAAGAAAGAAGAGATAAGAATTATACCTTATGCATTGTTCGTTAGGAGTTTGGTGCATATTATGGTTTGTATTAGGTTAGATATTGCGCATGTAGTTGAAGTAGTAAGTTGGTTTCTCTGTAATCTTGGAAAAGAACATTTGGCCATAGTGAAGTTAATTTTTAGATATCTCAGAGACACTTTTAAGACATGTTTATGTTTTGGTAGTGGGAAACTTGTTCCAAAAGGGTACACATATGTCATGGAAGGAGATGTTGATTCAAAAATAATTATTTTAAGATATCTGATTAATTTTTCAAGGGGAGCAGTTTCATAGCAGTAAATACTACAAAAGTGTGCTACTTTGTTAACTACAAAAGTTAAATATATTGCAGTCAGTAAAGCTTGTAAAGAAACTTTATGGATGATAAAGTTCTTATAAGAGTTGGGGATGAAGCAAGAAAGCTACATTGTTTGTTGTGATAGTCAGAATGCCAATTTCTTGTTGAAGAATTCAATGTTCCATTTCAGGTTCAAACATATTGATGTGAGATATCATTGAATATTTAATGTGTTAGAGTTGAAATTGCTGTAACTTGAGAATATTCATACAACTAAGAATGTATTAGATATGATGACGTAGCCATTGCTTGAAAGAGAAGCTTAAAACATGTACGCAGAAAGCAGACTTAGCGCTACCCCCTACATGAAGTGAAAAATGAGAGATTTGTTGGGTTGGTTTCCACCACATGTGAGACTTACCCAATCTAACAATGATTAGCAATTCTTAGATAAAGGGTTTCGTAATCAAATAAATAAAAGGAAGTCTAATCTTATAAGGAAAAAAATTCATGTAAGACTATAAAAAGGAAATAAAAAATGTAAGACTCTTAAAGGAAAGAAAAAATAAATACTATATAAAGAAATAAGTTAGAGGAAAAAAAAAAACTACAGAGTGTGAGTGGAGAGAAAAGAAAGAAGTAAGATGAGAGACAAGTTATAGGAACAAAAGTGATTATCCTCTCTTCAACATTTTTTTTTATAACTCACTAGGTGGGCCATTAGTATTGTCTTAGAGAAGATATTTAATTGTAATCCCATTATTTGACACAGTGAAAGTTGATTTTGAATTATAATCCCGTGGTTTTTTCCATTGTCTCTTTTGTGGTTGTTGATTTTTGTGCTAATCATTGTGATACATAATCAAATTTTAATCACTCAAAGAGGGAAAATAATTATCCCACAAACGTTGTTTTAGTAGTTCCTTCCTAATAGAAAGCCACCACGAATTTTAGCTGCCAAAGATAAACACTTGCATTTGTCAACAACTTTCTCATGCATCAATTCCACATTTTGAAGTGAAGAAATGTTGCCATTGAATGCATGCTTCGTGAACACAGACCTACAATCATAATCTAATAAATACTCTTAATAATTATATTCACTAGGTCTTATAGTTCATGTAACGTCAATGCCTCGTGTTGTCACAATTATCTTACTTCCTAGTATTCTGGCCATAAAATGAGGCTTCAAGGCTTCTCACAAAACATAACTCTTGCTCTAAATATAATATAACACAAGCAATAATTTTTCCTATTATCACATTTTTTAATTTAACATGTACTTTGTTCAAATCCTTCAAATCACAGGATGAAGAGATTGACTCAAGAATTGCTTGCTAATTCTTAATGTATTAAATTCATCAGAGACAAAAACCTATGCTATTATATTTAAGTTACCTTCTACTACATTGTTGTTATACAACAATTGAGCAAGTGTGGTTTTGCCACACCTCTCTTGCTAACAATTCGTATCATTGGAAAATTACCATGATCACTTGTTTCATCCCTCAACACCATTTCAACTACTTCATTTTTATCTTTATCTTTTTTGTAAACAACAAGTTTTAACAGCATTAGTGGCCTTAAGGACAGCTCACACAAGTGGCTGACTAAGGCCTAAATATTTGGCTCAAAATTAAGGGTCCTAAGTCTAAGACTAGTTGTGCATTACTAGTTGTGCATTACTGTCATTTTTTCATCCTAACATTAGGCTCTAAATGTGGGCCAAACTATAATACCCAGTTAAAAAAAAAAAATTAGTTAAGCTTTTTTTTTTTTGGATAAACCCAAACCTAGCCAACCTATTTCATGACACAGGAAATTTGTTTTGTTTATTTTTAATTATTATTTTTTTTATTGTTTGTAAAACTTTTAAATTAATTTTTTTTGTTTGTTTTTAAGAAAACAAGCTCAGTCCACTTGGTTACATTATTTATAAGTTAACTTATCAAAAACAAAATACAAAGAGTGACGTGAAGAGAAGAGGTAGAGGGACAAAGCAAAAACAAACAAAGGAGAGAGAAAAAAAAAAGCAGAAATTTTATGGAACATATAAAGAGAGAGAAGAAAAAAAATAGAGAAAAGAGAATAAAACATTGTGTATTAGTGAAAAAATCAATTTTGGGTTTATTATTGGGTTCTTGTTTGATTTGAAGAAGTTAAAATCTGTAGCTTAAAGGCTTCTTACAACAGTCTTGAAGAGTTTTTGAAACATGACGGTGTTGCTGTTATTGATGTAATTGATTTATTTTTAGAGTTAAGTATCTTGAGAGATCTTTTACCACATAACAAAAAGAAATCAATAGACTTGCTAAATTATTTAAAGTCACGATATAATTGTTTTCCAAATGCATGAGTTGCAAATAGAATTTTGTCGAGTATACTAGTTACCGTCGCATCTATAGAATGAAGCTTTTCAAAGTTAAAGTTGATCAAATCTTACCTTCCATTGACCATATCCCGAAAAAGATTTAAATGGATTATCAATGTTGTCTATTAAAAATTCTTTGGTAGAAAAGCTTGATTATGAAGATTTAATTAATGATTTCGTAATTAGAAATTCGAAAAAACTAGTTTTTTAGTAATGTTTAGTTTTTGTAATTGAATTTTGGTAAATTAATTGATTAATGTGAAACACATATTTGATGTTGTAAAAGTAAGGAATTTGAACTTAATCTTTGATCAAATAATAAATAATCTAATTTTATATTCTTTATTGATAGGCCATATGAACTTGCCTAAGTATTGGCAAACACGTACTACTGGTCTTTGCCATGAAACGAAAGTTAACGAAATCTATCATGCACTGAAATTTTTAACAAAACAAGCTTAGAAACTCTTGATGGCTTCTACAAATCCTAGCTAAAAAAAAAAATCGCGATGTTACTATTCACCCACTGTTCAACTCCTTGTTCACGGCCAACTTCACCGCTTGAGCAATTTTTGAATGTAATATTTTATACTTTTGTAAAGTTTTATGAGAACTAAATTGCATGGAATTTTGGACTTAATTGAGTGATTTTTGAATATTTATGGTCCATGCATAATTTTGAAAAGAGTTAGGGTCACCATGCAATTTTCTCAATTTTTTTTTCTATAAATACCAATAATTTTCACTATTTTCAAAACAACCCTCACCTTTTCTCTCTCTAACATTTTCTGTCCAACTTTTGGCCACTCTCCAATGAACCCATTCCTGACCTTTGATCGACATGATTTTTGAACCCAGTGACTTTATTAATGATGTCGTTCTACAGCCATCGACCTCATTCCAATTTGAGCCATAAAACTCTACCAAATTCTATTTAAAGTTTTGAAATTTCTTACACTCATTTTTCAAGCGAACTCTAACATCTTCTCGAGAAACCAAGCACACCGGTAGAATCACAACGACATGTAGAATCAGATCCAAAAGTCAACATTGCGGGAGCCAGACACCGCTATTGGATTTAGGATGCAGAAATCTATAAGACATAACTCTTGGATTGCCAGAATCCTTATTGTCACCATCGTTGATCGGTGAAGTTGACCGGTCAACAACTAATTCTCCATTTTGGGTGCTTTAAAAATCATTTTTGACTTCATAGACATCCATTAGATTCATTTTGACGAGACAAATCCAACCGTGGCCACGGATTGACCAAAAACATTTTAAACCCAAGGAACACACAAATCAAGGTGAACGAGGTAAGGATTATATTATTTATTTTGGTTGTGATTTTTATTAAAATGTCATATGCATGTATATTATATGTATGATTTTGATTATATTGTAAAATGATAAATGATTTTGAATGATTGACATGCTTTATGATTAAATACTTGGATAACACATCTTACAGTTATGTCGTACCAAACAATTGTAACATTTAAATGAATAAATGTTTTGGTTTTGATAAATGTTTGTATGGTGGATTTATTGCATTTATGATGTTACGCTGCCTGATATATTTTTTTTAGTAAATGATAAATAGAATATTGAAATGAATATGGAATCATTGTATGTAAAGTGTGGGTAGGCATGTCCTAAGGTGGAACTCCTTGAAGTGATGTTAGAGGGAACAACGTTAGCATGTCCTTGAGTGCGAGTCTCTAAACTTGCAAGGTGCGTTATTGTGTTACTCTATTGTGACAACTTATTTACTGTGAACGTTACGTGACTCTATTGTGCGTTATTGTGACAACTTATTTATTGTGAACGTTATGCGACCCCATTGTGATAATTGTTAATGTGTGATCACATAACTGAATGTAAATGATTAAATTAAATCGATGATGCCTATTTTGTTTATATATATATATATGTATAAATCGATGATTTCATTGAATGAGCTAGCGAAAAATATAGTTTTTGAAATCTTGAACTTGAATATGATATTTACACAACAATTTTAGACTAGCAATTTTCAATCCTTTGTAAAATGTAATCCTTTCTGTAATAGTATTCCTATCACCCCGAACATTTGACAGTTGCCCGAACTATCTTCTATTTAATGAGGCAATTTCAAGGCACTACAGTTCAATGAGGTAATGATGCTATTTCTTTGTCCCTTAAATTTTTATACCTCGATGACTCGTTGGTAGGATTTATCTTGATGGCTTTCTAGAGAAGACAGATTGACAAACGTAGCTGCAATTGTTGAAGCCCAATAGCTCAGGTGGTCATGGCCTGACAGAGCTAGAACTGCCTGGTACTTGGCCTTCTTTTCCACTCCTACATCAGCTTTGGTAGCTTTCAGGTAGAACCTACGTTTTTTCACAAATTCCCAATTGTACTTAGAAGGAACAATGTGGAACTCTATAGAGCTATTTAAATAATTGTAGTCAATACACCAAAAAGGGCAGTGAGAACTTAGAACGACTCTGACTGTTTCCAATGGTAAACTGAAAACATCAGTCATGCTATGAATATAGGAAAAAGGATACACACCATAGGAAGTTTTAGGTGAATATGGGAAAAGGAAACACTGAAGGTTAAGGACCTCCTGCAGCAGCCACTCCAGGGCTACCACTTCACATCCGCTGTAAATGTTGCCGCCCTATATTGAAACTTTTTTGTCACACACTAGGGAAAAAACAAATTTCAGTACAGGTATTCCAATCAAAAGTTTTGGCAATTGCAGGAGGCACAGAATTAATCACTTAATACTGGTGTCATTATTCTTCCTTTAAATACTCCAAGCTAGATTGATAGAGAGATAAGATCATTACCTGTTACAAGGCTGATTTTCTTCAATTCTGGTGGCCAATGTAAGGGAGGCTATGGCAACAATTTACAGGGTCCTTTTGGTTGTGAAGAATCCCCTGGTTAGAAACAGACCGAAAAGGCTAACTTCAAGGAACATTGTCTCTTGATGTAACTCCTTTGCAGTGCATTACTGCTTATACAAAGCAACGTGTTCTAGTCAACAACTGGTGATTAATCAAGATTAAAGAGTAACAGAGCATAGGATATTAGGCATTAGTGAAACTACATGCTAATCCACGGCCTAGTATATAAAACTTGCATGGCAAATATTCGCAAGACAAAAACAAATATTAAATTTTTATACAGGGGCCTAAAGCAAATGTCATTCTTATGAATTCCATACATTATAACACTTTCCACTCATTTAATCCACAATGTTTCTTAATTTTAATTTTTTTAGGATGGATCGTTTCGAGTGTAGAGACTTGCCCGACAAACTTAAAAAAACTCTCGATGCCATTGGTGCTCTCCATAGTCCATTCAGTTAGCGGTAAAAATACTCAAACCACCTACTAATTCACGAAAGGACATGCTAAATGAAACACGGCAAAAATACCCTCGTATGGAAACGAAGCCATGCTTTTCGCCTCTTAAGACTTTAGCTGATGGGAGAAACCCAAAACTAGTTTACAAAAACTATGTGCAAGACCTCTACATTATTTATGTGTCACAAAATAACTGGACGTGGTATCTTTTGTGAAAAATCGTCACTGTATATAATGTTTAAATTGTTGTATATATGATCAATGCGATAAGGTGACATGCAAAGGGATACATTGTTCCATCCAAGAGTAACAATGCTTCCAAAGGGAAGTAATTGTTCATAGAGGAGACACAATTGTTCATGGAACAATTGTGTCCAAAACGAAGCTATGTATCTGCCCATGAATAGCCACCATGAAGTCTATAAATAGATGAGTAGTGGCAGTACAGAAATCATTCAAAAACAAATGTTATATGCTTGTACTTTCTAGAGAGAGAAAGAAAGCAATTTGTGGTCAAGTGCTTAAAACACGTTCTGATTTCTAGGCTTGGGTGTCTCTGCATGTACCCACTAGTCTCACGACGGTGTTTACAAGATCCAACAGTGGTATCAGAGCTTGGTTTCACCGGAATTGCCCAAAAATTGGCCGAATCTTCATCACCATTTTTTGATCAATTTGGTTATTGTTTTTGAAGTTTTCTTGATTCAAACGTGTTCTACTCATCAAGAGGAGTCCAAAGAAGCCGGAATAGCCAAAATCCGACATAAAAAACGGTCAAAATCTGCAAATTTCAGAAGACTCGACGGCGCGTGCAGTACACGCGCCGAAGGTTGAAGGCGAGTGGAGGCCACGCGCACGGAGAGTGCAGCACACGTGCCAGACCCGACCCGAACCCGGCCCGACCGGTCCAGCCCAGATCCGACCCGGTCCAACCCAGACCCGACCCGGTCCAGCCCAGACCCGGTTCGGTTCAGTCCAGACCCGGTTCGGTTCATCCCAGACCCGGTTCGACCCAGCCCAGAACCGATTCGGTTCAACACAGACTCGGTTCGGTTAGACCGGACAGCCCTGTTCATACAGAACCCGATCCACTTAGAAACCCGGTCAAACCAAACCTGCCGGCTTGATCCATTTCCGGTTCGGTTGAACCGGCCGAATTTTACAAGCCCGGTTCAAGGCCCAAACGGACTCCATTCGAAGCGAAATTTGGTACCCCAAGGTTTATCAGTGTGTCGGATTGATCTGTAGCCTCAGAATTTTGATTTGAATACTCAAAATTCAGAAATCTTTGGAAGTACACGGAAAAACAAAAGAAAAACGCCGATTTTGCACTATCTTGGGTTGCCTACACATCAAAGAAAGATAAGTTTCACTATTCTTGACTTGTGTGCAAGAGAAATAAGTGCTGCAAGACAAATCTGAGGATCGAGACCACTTCGACTCACAAGAAAATTGAAATACTCGGAGACCGTGTACACAACACAATTGTTCAGAGAA